>JALLPH010001766.1:0-11483 GCA_036939855.1 Cyclotella choctawhatcheeana
TCGCGGCCAACTTCAACTCCGCGTTGCGAAGCTAGAGGGGAGGGTCATAGCAGCCTCTTCACCACATTTTGATGCAGGTGCTGCACGGCAATGATTACAGGCCAGGAAAGGGCAAGGTTGATGTTCTGAGTATGGCACTCATGTCAAATGAAGTAGATGCAATGTGATAGCCTGTTGCGGCTGCAATTGCAGTAGTTCTGCGAGTACAGCTGCAATCGGCGAATGATCGGCTATAGGACCTGGCAAAATCTCAAAAAAGACCTCCTTTTCCAGGAGGGTACTCTTAGCGTAGTCGAGAGTAGCGCTACGCTGTAATTAGTGTTACTTCAGCCCACAGACGGTGAGTGCAATCGTCGAGGGTGGGCGAAACAAAGCACCGAAAAGTGGGCATAAATAAGTGGGCATTCACTTTCTTTCGCACTCTCTGTCTTCGCCATCTGCTTTTTCATCATGAGAGGGAAATATTCTCAATAACACGCACTCGTCGCATGAATAAATTCAAACTCCCTCAATCAAGACACAAGTTCTTATGGCTGCCATCTGCTCACCCTCACTGACACTTTTCTGTATTGTACCAACTGGCAAAACATCGACATCTGTTTGTAATTTCTATTGATTCCTCTTTACAAGAATTGAGGAGATGATGTCTTATTCGTGGCCGACAGATATATGACTGTGTCTTATTGACGAAAAAGTCTTAACAAAGGCATGATGTCAACTACTATTGAGCTGTATTGTTCACGCAGATACACGTCACGAGAGCTGTCATGATGTCACATAATCAAGAAACCCAGGGAAAAACTGAAAACATCAATGATTCTATTTTCAAACCGTCTGACACACGGTCTAGACACGACAACCAAGTAAAACCAACAATGAACGCCTTGGGCAGATGGATGGAACGAAGCATAGAAAGCGAACAGTGATATAATAGAGAGCAATAGCAGTCGCCTGAAGACGACGCATTAAGTCAAACTGAGTGAATGACAAGAATACTCGAGAGGGTAGAAGAATTGAATACCAAGGCTACAATTAGGCCAATCAAGCAAATATCTCGGTAAAAAGAGAAAGATCCGAAGCTATCAATTTCAATTATACATATATTTAATAAATAATGAACGACGAAAACATGCAATTGGAATGGGATGATGCCTCTGAGGTAAGGCCCTTTGCAGTTTAACCCTTGATACTGCTTGTGAGTTGTTGAAATGGCCCTCACCACTATCTTATACCTGCCCAATGCATTTTACATAAACCAACAGTCATCATCCCTCCGCCTCCTTTTTTGGGATGAACTTTCTTCGGGATCGGCGCATGGTTCATTGAATAGTTTACGCCTGGGTCAAACCGTCATTGCCAATGACGACTCTCAGAATCAAGGGCTGGCTGGGGCATCAGGGCAGGCTCTCGCATCTGACGGTGGTGTTACTGGAGGTAGGAACCTCAATCATGCACATAACCTCCCCAGCCAAAATAATTTATGGAATGATTGGCAACAGTTCACCAACAGTGACGATACCGGTAATGTACAGAATTTGCAAAGGCAGCCTACCCATCCCACTACCAATGGGGGGAATGGTTGTGTAGGGGAGAGAGGGATAATGCATCAGGGTGAATTGTTGAGTTTGCCACCCCAAGATGCATCCCAAGTTGAATTTACCCAAGGAGTAAAAGCACCGATTAATTCGGCCTCATTACCTCAACTAAATTCAGCGCTGAAGAATGCATCGGCTGCCTCACAGCTAAATTCTGCCTTGCTTAATGCCGCAAATGCCTCTTTTCCTAATGGTGGTAATTCTACCAATCCAACATCACTACAGGGTCAGATTGCACTTCCAGCTATGATGAATTCATCCATTCCACCGAATCTACCACCACAGGCTCATCCGTTTTACTTGTGGATGTTGCAGCAACAGCAGCACCAGGTGAATCAGCAGGGAGTGCAGCAGACTAATCAAGTTCAGCAGGGGATACAGCAAGGCCAAAACGACGTTCTGAAAATGCAACAGCAAGAAGATATGTTGAAACAACAAGAGACAATAAGGCAGCAGCAAGAAGAGGCTACAAGACTCCAAGAAGCTAAAGAACAAACATCAACCAATCCATTACTTCCTCAACAACAAGCCTCCAATTCAAGTTTACAACAACTCAACACTCATCCCAGTGATCCGAGTAACCAACAGTTACAGTCCAACAATAACCTTACACTTCAACAACTAGCTAATGCCAATAATCTTACTCAACAGCAATCAAATAATGCCACCCTGCAACATCTTCAAAATTCGAACATGGAACCACAACAAATTGCATTGTTGCAATATCAATTGGCCTTGGCTCAAGCTCAAGCTCAACAGAATGGACAGGCGATATCATTTACCACTGCACTGCCATCACAGAGTCCCATGCTAGTACAGCCACAAGATCAAGGGTTGTTCCTGCCGCAATTTCAATTGTTGCAATCATTACAATCTCAAGGTTTGAATGCGACATCAACACCGTCCATTTCATTGACTACTGGAGGTAGTGCTACATCACTTCAGTTAAACCAAACGCCAAACCAAGTTATTGATCTTGTGAATGACAACCAAGCATCATCAAAGAAGAAACGCAAATCACCCTCACCCAAGAACACGGCTGCCCCAAACAAAGGTGTCATAGGGAACACTATGAAAAGTTTGAATAATACTATGAGAAGTATTAATGTCTTAACAAAAGGAAATAACGGATCTACATCGTCGATGTCACCATCTCAAGAAAGAAATGCTGTCAGCGGTTCAATGAAGAGTTTGAATAGCACATTGGCGAATACTATGCCCCCCCCAGAGGCACGAAGTGGTAATAGCGTTAATGCCACTTGGGATAAGATGGAGGAGACAGTATTGAATCCAATACAACATGGTGGTGCTCCAGCTACGGCATACAGCACCCAAAATAGTACCTTGAACAATTCAACGATGCGTCCTCCATATCAAATCATCCCTGCACAAACAACAGGTGCAAATACTACGAATGTAGTTTCAAGTGATACTGATGGAGGAAAAGCCTTGGAATCTGGCACAGATGATGATGTTATGCTCCTGGGCTCCTGGACTGGTCATGCTGATGGTGCTGCTAAGGACACTAATGCCAAAAGGTTAGTTCATCACGATGACTTCGGCAATAAAAAGATAAATGCTCTTATTGTTTCATGTTCTCCTTTTCATTCGTCACAGCGAAACAACGTTGGCAGTCACCGGTAAAACTAGCAAGTAAGTTCTCATCTATCATTAGCTGTTGAATTGAATGTCTCGTTCACTTCCAGAATGTATCTCACACTTCCCACCTTAACAGAGAACGAAACCGCGAACACGCTAAAAACACACGCCTCCGCAAAAAGGCCTACGTCGAAAGCCTCAAACAAACCGTGGACGAGCTATGTCGTGAGCGTGATGCTCTCGTGACAGAACGCGCCAACGCAGCCAAGCTCATGGCCGAAACTCACTCCAAACGTGTTGATGTACTGCGATCCTTTTTTGCCTTACGTGCGGGGTATTCGTTACATCAAAAGAGAGATCTTTGGTCGAGTATACTGGATGAGAGTGGGTTTACGTGTAGATTGCCGGTGACACCGTATCAGAGTTTTCCGTCGAGTGAAGTTCAGTTGTCAAATTGCCAAAGGACTATTTCAGGTGTGGATGCTATGATTGCGGATGTGGCGAGTAATGCTGTAAGTGGATACGTTGCTTGTTTTCAATGCGATCTCTAAGGTTGACAAAACTCATCCCACGTTATCGGTGTATCACCAGGTATTCCTCGAATCTCTTGTGGATCGATACAATCACCCCATGGGCAAAATCAGGTTTCAGTACACACTGGTAACAGAAGACTCAGTGACAGAGGGCAATCAAATTATGGCACGATGGTCAATGGAAACATTGAATGCAAGACAGTGTGGTGCTCGTATCGAACTACATCAGCAGGGTATGCTCTTTTGCAAGTTCAATTCGGCTCATAAGATTGTTACATTAGATATCATGGTAAGTGTTGTCTTGCTTTGTTGGATCACTATTATATTCGGTCCGGATAGAAACTCATTCGATATCTTTGTCTCCTCCAGTTTGATGTCATGGCGTTCATGCTGCAAGTCAAAATGGCCATGGGATTCGAGAATTTCAATGATGTGGCCATCCCTAGCACAGTTCAGAGATGTCAAAAGTCGTTTGACTATCCGATGGTCATGACATTGGCTGACCGCCCCTACACTATAGTACAAGTGAATGAGAGATGGGAGAATCTCACAGGCTTTACAGGAGCGGAAGTAGTTGGCAAGTGTTCCTGTAGTATACTTCAAGGTCCAGACACAAGTCGAAATGAGCTTGGGAATTTGATGAGTCCTGTGCTGTTTAAGCGCACGTCTTGTGGTATGCTCACAAATTACACCAAGAACCGGCGGAGGTACAAAAGTTACATCACTCTCTACCCGTTGTCGACGGACTCGACAGTCTCTCATTACTTTGGTTTAACTACCTTTGTGCAATGGCTAGATCCCGAGGACGCTGCATGTCAGAAATCAAAAAATATTAAGAATGGCACTAGTGGTGATACAAGCTCGACCTCCTCCAAAAGAGCAAGAGATAGTAGCACTGAAGGGAGGGCTTCCTCACCTGTCACCCAAAAATCAAAGCACGCCAAGATTGATGAAAATGTTTCTACTTCTGCAACAGGGAAACTCATTGCGACAGCTTCTAACCAGGATAAACATTCCTTAAGTTCTTTGACAAGCTCCATGAGCAGTAACTCAGCAACTGATAAAGGAAATGTGACAGATGGAAGTAAAGATGTTAAAGAAGAATGCAATTCAACAGCGGTTTTGGCACCGGCTAGAACAAAAGTGACAATTTCCACGGCTCCTGTTAATCAAAAGGTTGAATTTTCTGTTCCATTGACATCGAATTGCTCGGAAGCAACTTGAGAAATGACAGCTGCTGGGTGTCGCTATCCAGCTTTCATAAAATATACTGTTTGATACTACTTTCACTCTTGATTAAAATTAAGCTGTAGGCAACGCAACTACCTGAATATTACTTATTAGTTATCAGCAACTACCTACCTGTATTGAAAAGCCAAGTCCAGAGATTAGTCAATCACTGCAAAGATGAACTATCAGATCACTTGTCACTTGCAAAAAAGATTGCAGAAGTGTGATAGTCTTGGAAGTCATTTCTGAGGTCTAGAACCTTCAACATAACCCCACATCAACGAGCTCTTCAATTCGTCAAACTGGCACAGGCTAACAATTTAATGATGGATTATACTTGATGCGCTGAACCATTATTTTGAGATTAGCGAGATCTTGTGATGTTATTTTGGAATTTTCTTCTGGTTCAGCAGGGCAGTTTGAGTTTCTGATGGGGCGACTGAGTTTATTAATTTGTAGATCATCGTGGTCTCTGTATTCCATCCTAATGATGTGAATGTTAATGTTGGAAGTCTGAGTCATGTAGTGTATTGAGGACCTGATGTTTAGTTCTTTTTCTGTGTGGTTTGGGTCGATATTATTACATTGTTATTATTTGATATGACCTTGGATAGACATTGATAAGGAGGACCAGTGACGTGACCAATGACCAGACCCTCTCCTTGCGGACTGTGTCGGTATCTACGTATGTTGTAGATTCGCAACGATACAGTGGGAGGAAGATGAAGTCTGCTAATAAGGGTTCGTACTGATGAAGTGCGAACTGCGTTTGATCTGGTGACGGGGGCACCACCTGCACCGACAGACAACGACGAGAGGTGCAACGTACAACATTATTTGATTACCATACATCCCATAATGCCAATCGCAACGACAGCACCTCATACTCCTAAAATATTGATGATTGCCATTCCTCTTCTGCATTGTCCTTCTGCGCCCACCAGTGACAATATTCATATCTCCCTATCCACTAAGGTTCCCCGTAAAGAAAGGAATGGTACTGATAACAAGACGTTGGTCAAATAACACATTTTCTGATAGACACGTGAGGTCAATGGGGAATAATCAATGAATTCATGTTTCACTTTATTCAACCATTGGATTATCAAGAAAGAAGAGATACTTTGAACAAAGTTGAATGGGCGAATGAAATGTTATGTAAAGTAATCAAGATGATAAGACATAACAATTTACATATTCATAAGCGTGCCAAGGATTAAAATGTAGCCTAGGAAAATGTAGGTTATGTTTTGACTGGATCTATTGAAATTAATATGTACCTAGAGATCAACCAAGATGTAGTACCTACCGAGTTTCTCTATTGAATTCAGGTTTATCCCAAATCAACTCCCCATGCCAGAAAGTACAATACCTGGTTGACTTCTTGTCTTTAAATCCAACGAATATCACTGTAAACCCGTATCTTCCAATCATTATGTTTACACCTCTTTCTCTTGTACCTATCTACTGCAGGCTTGTGTTTGTGCCCGCCTTGTCACTTCAAGATAAGAGACCGTCTTTTTTTTATGCCCCCGGGCCCCGGGCGGCAGGGACATGACAGAGAGGCGGGCACATATGTTTTATGGGAGTCTTTGTTAATCGATACTTATCATGTGTATCGTTCAATGTAATAAGTCAAAGAAGAAAGATACCTTTGCAAACGAAGAAAATGCATCCAAAATCCTATTTGCGTCTCTCTCATCTCTCTCCTCACCAATCACCAAAAACAAAACAGAAGGAGCCCAGACAATCATACCACACATCGAGATCAGTTCTGCATTATGCATTATCAAAGACCGATCAAAGTAAAACGCACACAACAATGAAGTTCCATCCATCTACTCTCCTCCTGCTAGCAGCCACAGTGGCAGCTAAGAAAGACGACATCAATGCCAAGTTTCAAAAGGATCCCATTGAAGAAGTAATCACAGAAGTCAAGAATGATCACTCTATCTTTCTTAATTCTATCGCTATAAACGAATCGACAACGAATGATAAGCAACGCGACTGGCAAGGGGATGCTCATCCTCCATCGCCAATCATTATTGACGAGATTGCATCGCCTTCCGCCTCACCTTTAGATGAGGATTGCACTGATACCGAAGAGATCGAAATTGATGCTCCTCCTCCTCCGCCAACTGTATCACCTACAAAATTGACACCCAAACCGATATTTCGATGGACATTTGTTGCAAATCCCACCACATCTCCAACTAGTGAGCCGACGATGGGGCCGACCTTAAGTCCGAGTGGTAGTCCGAGTTTGGGGCCGAGTAAGATGCCTACGTGAGTGACAAAAATAAGATTATTACTTACTTGAATGAAATGCGACACATGCAACTTGATCTGGAAAAGCGCACTGACAATACTTTATTCTTCAATAGGAAACTTCCAACACATTTGCCTACTAGTGCACCAACGAATAATCCAACAAAGGAACCTGTGAGTATTGTAATAGTGAATATGATTTTCAATCATTGTTGAAATCAATATTATGTATGTTACTAAACACAATTGCAATTGAACTGATAGACTAATGAGCCAACGGCACAACCAAGTGCTTCCCCATCTACAACTCCAACAACATCTCCAAGCAAATCACCTACAGAATCGCCTACAGACGAACCAACGGAGGAACCCGTGAGTATACTTTTGTTTCATATCGTATTATTTGTTATTCAAAAAATGGATCGCAATAAATCATCGGACTCTAAATAATACAACAATAGACGGAAGAACCAACAACACAACCAAGCGTTTCACCATCAGCAAAGCCAACGGAGGAACCGTCTAAGAATCCAACTGTGGTACGTGAGGAATCCATAATTCGACTCTGTATAAACCTCTTTTGTATGATCTGACGTGAATATATTGTTGTTTCACAAGTCACCATCCAGCAGTCCAACTTTTGGACCAAGTGCTTCGCCTTCTACCAACCCGACGACATCTCCAAGTGGTTCACCTACACCGGAACCGAGCGCCTCACCAACGTCTAGCCCAAGTGCGTCGCCCAGTGATAGTCCAACCCAGGTTAGTTGAATCTGCTTGGTTAGTAGTCAAATTACAGCATGAGTATAATTGTCAATATATTGTATTATCTATCAGGCACCATACAAATCACCATCCATCAGCCCTTCAACCTCGCCCTCTACTACCAGTCCAACTCGTAAACCGACATGTGAAGCGTCACCCACATCACCGGATTGTTCACCAAATCCATCACCTATTGATATCATAGCCAAAACGCCCACCAACGAGCCAACGCCAGCAGGAACCATTAGAGTTGATAGCACAACCAGTGAACCTACGGTATGTGTGTGATTTTTGATTGAAGTCACTTTAAACCCTCATCACTTCGTTTAACAAACTCATATTGGTGTGACAATGTTCAGTATATACTTCCAACTTATACAC
Organism: Cyclotella choctawhatcheeana; assembly: GCA_036939855.1. Classification (NCBI taxonomy): domain Eukaryota; phylum Bacillariophyta; class Thalassiosirophyceae; order Thalassiosirales; family Thalassiosiraceae; genus Cyclotella; species Cyclotella choctawhatcheeana. Next base: position 8,372 of record JALLPH010001766.1, read on the forward strand.
CTGTTAATGATGTTACTCCTGAACCTACGGTAAGTTTTTTGTGAAACTTCTTTTATGTGTGGCTTTTGATTGAAGTCACTTACTCATCACTTCGCTTAACTAACTATACGTCATACCAACATATGTGCCAACGCCTCTTGGCGGTCAAATGCCCACCACATTTCCAACTTATACACCTGTAAATGATGTTACTCCTGAGCCCACGGTAAGCTTGTGAAAATGTTTGGATGATAGACGCACTGCAGCAACCTTACCAATATCATCCATTTATGTTTCCAACCCTGTCAAGTACGTCATACCAACATATGTGCCAACGCCTCTTGGCGGTCAAATGCCCACCACATCACGTCCAAATATTTCACGCCCAACACGTCGTCCACGTCCCACTCCACGTCCTACTCGTCGTCCACGACCTACACGTAGACCCATCAATGATGGGACTGCCGAGCCTACTTACATACTGCCAACCTATTTCCCGACTGGATTTACGAGTAAACCGGTTGGGAAGACAGGGCGACCTACTCAAAGACCAGTAGTGAAACAGCCTACAAGGAAACCATTTTATGGTCCTCACTATGATGATGATGATGATGGGTACAGCAAAGAAGATGATGGTTATGGGCATAACATGATATCGCAAGATGAGAATGACGACAATGGTGGGAGCAATCATCATAAATATGATCATGGAAGTAAGCCAGGTCATGGTCATGGAAGTAAGCCAGGCAAGAAGTATCACGTGTTTGGTAAGAGTGGCAAGGGTAGCAAAAGCAAGGGAGGCAAGAGCAAGGCGTCGAAGCAAAAAGTTCGATCAAAGGGTGGCAATAGTTGGAGCTATGGATGGTGGCGTCGTAGTGTCGAGCCAATTTAGTGTGACGAAAGCAAGGTTTTTATTTGACGTTATTATGATGAGGTATGTGTGAGAATGCTAGTGTGTTACTACTCACTATTTGTTCTATTTGAAGTTATCTTGATAGGCATTAGTAGAGAAGTAGTTGTGGACGGTGTAGGAATACGCAATGATTGGAAATACTGTACAAAGTTTTATAAGGCTGTAGATATTTAATGGATATACCATAATGTGAAGGGGTGTAGCGAATTGAGAGTGTAGAATGTATAGGCATTGTTGGTAATATACCGAGAGGATGATGAATGAAATTAGTAACGGTGTAAATGTGGACGTTGTAGAATACACATTGATTGGACTGTACAAAGTTAAGGCTGTAGATATTTTTTTGGATATACAACAATGTGTAGGTGTGTAGAGAATCGAGGGTGTAGAAACAAGATATTATAATTTGAGTTTCAGTTTCTGAGAGTGTAGTCTAAACATGATAGTTACTATTGCAACATTCAAGCACAAAAATTCTCTGATGTTTATCTGATAAATCTTCTTCTGTAATGACCACTCGTGTGATAGATTGCTAGTTTGTTTTTAAAGCCGTCCAGGCTAAAATACAAATTTGAACAACGACTCTGAACAAATTCAAGACAACTGCAACAAATCTGCACACAAGTGAAAATATTTTTGAGTTTGACGGTTTTGCTCAGTTGCATGAGATGTCGGTGATGCCAAATAATGCATATTTAGTCTTGTAGTTGGATTGAAATATTGTCATAAGGCGGACATTATGTTTGTTTGATCTGCACCTTATCCATTGATTTGCACATAGTTTCCCTTTCATTCATAAGTTGACTAAAGAGAGACAATCTTAACTTTGTATTCAGTTTTTTTCTTCTACTGCAAGATGTTCATTTTTATCAAATTAAGATTACTTCATAGGCTTTGAAAAAGGAAAGCACGAAGGCACTGTCAACAACGGAAAGAATCATTTTAACCACATACAATCAAAAGCTTTTATGGAACTGGTAGCCTCGGAAACCCACATATGAATGATTCATCCGCTACTTCCTTCTTCAATGACGGTGGAGTCACCTCAGGCAGGACTGTTGATGACACACCATCCTTTGTAGTAGCCGCCGTACTACTCGTCTTTTGCGTAGTCAGCGAACTCTTCAATTCATGCACCTTCCCCTCAATCAATGCCGGGTTTGATTTTAGTCGCTGAACCATGGCCTTGAGATCGGATAGATCTTGCGAGGTAATGTTGGATGATTCGTATGTGTCGTATTGGTGTTGACTTTGCGTGATTTCATCGTGGTGCGATTCACAATCGCCCATATCAACATCTGAGAGATGTTGCGGCGAGGATGATGCGGTTTCGAATTCAATGAAGGCTGGGATGTCTGACATTGTTGATCTGTTAGTTCGGTTTCTTTAATGTGTCGATGAAGTATGAAGTCGAGGGTGATTTGTGATTTGATTTATTGATGATGTGTTTGAACGTTGTACTTTGACTTTGGAACATTTTCAGATTAGAAGAGTGCTGAGTGCTCTATCATGCATCGTGCTCCACCTTGCACATCACCTAACCTTGCACCGGTCATTCTTTTTTGGGACACCAAACACGATTCACAGATTGTATTGCCATTGCCACATTCCACATTCCCATTTCCCATTGCCGATTGGTATTTTCGGTACTTATTACTTATCGCTTTGGGCGGGTAGTGTGTAGTGTGGTTTAAAATGACTATGTAAGTACCGTACCTTAGGAGGTAAGGTACTTATTAAAATAAGAGAGTTTTAGGTGTTAGATCGTTAGATAGGAAGTTATCTAGAAGATCACCATAAGGTACCATACCTACCGTGCGTACCTAGATACCTACCTCACCTTAGGTACCGGTTAATGGGGCGTTTTACTTCTCAAAATTTTGCACACCCCTCCAAATTCTCATCATCAGACGAAATAAACGGCCAACCAACAACAACGGCCATGTGTAACAACCAATACCAGGCCAAAATCAGTTCGCCACCGCCACAAGCATACTTCACCACAGCACGCCATGATAATACGATGGGGGCTTGGCTTTGATCGCCCTCCTTTCAATCAATCGCCACTACCCATCCAAAGGCCATCTACATGATTTATGTGTATTTTGTTAAACCCGACACACGTTCTTATGTTTGATAGCATTATTCTCTTCAAGCTAAATTTAGGGAAGGAACATTATTCCTTCAACTCTTTTAGCATTAAACATGACTGTATGCTTT
>JALLPH010001767.1:0-14931 GCA_036939855.1 Cyclotella choctawhatcheeana
AGTTAGGCCTAAAATTAAACCCAAAGTTCAAGTGCCAAGAAAGTTGATATCACTACAGTGGACTGCTGCGAAGTGTACCTACCCCCCTGACCCAAAGTGTACCCCCCCTAATTTTGGAAGCCTAGCGTTGGAAGTGTACCCCCTATGTGGGAAAGGTAGTCTATCCCCCATCTTATATTGCCCATTGCCCACCTCCAATATCCAAAGCATACCCCCCCAAATTCCAGGCTAGCATTAGGAACTGTACCCCCGGGGAGGGTATTTCGCAGCAGTCCACTATGTAGGTGATGATGCGACGATGGATTAGCTATTAGCTATCAGCGACGGAGAAAGACAAACCATCATTCGTTGCGTCTTCTTCTTGATGGCTTCCACAGCCACAGAATGACATCATCAACATCACACGAGGACACAAGAAGCATCGGATCATCGCTTTCAACTTCCCATCAAGGATTTGTTCGGTTCGATCTTTACAGAGGTCATCCTAACAATCATGCCTTGCCATCATCCGAAATGCAATCAATCATGTCATCACTTCTCAATGGTGGTTATAAAGATTCATTGACAAATAGTTTACAATATGGTGATTGTGCAGGAAACAATGAGATCATATCAGCATTACGTTCCTTTCTTGACAGACGTACAATTAATGATGTCAAAGTGGGAGATGACAACACCGACACTACTTTCAAATCTGAATTCTTCATAACAAATGGTGTATCTCATGGAATTGAACTTCTATGCTCTACATGCACGAATCGAGGGGATGAGGTATGGATGGAACGTCCGACATATTTCTACGTTCCAGAAATATTCAAAAGTCATGGATTGGTGATCAAGTCTCTTCCAATGATGTCAGATCGCGAGGGAGAAGAATACAAAGAATCGATAGGGCAGGTTGATCTAGATCGTCTGATTGCTATGGTGGAATGTGATGGAGTAATACCTCCAAAAGTTATGTATATCATTCCGAGTTATCATAACCCTACAGGACGATCAATGACTGTTGAAGAGAGAACCAAATTAGCATCATTTGCTATACGTAATAATATTTTATTAGTTGCCGATGAAGTGTATCACCTGTTGGATTGGGATAGGGACAAGGGGGCGAATAGCAATGTACCATCTGCGCGACCTCCTTCGATGGCACGTTTCAATAGTAAAACCAACACTTCACCAGGAGGTATCAAACCAGAAATGAAAGGGTGCTGCATATCAGTATCATCATTCACTAAAATATTTGCCCCTGGCGTCAGAGTAGGATGGATAGAGGCACCTCCACACATTATTGACCGTTTGAGTAAATATGGGTATATCAGTAGTCAAGGAGGAGTTGCACCTTTTATGGGAAGGCTTATGGCTCACGCCATAGATAGTGGATTGCTTGATCAATATTTGGATAAGTTGGTTTTGGAGTATTCAGAGCGATTCAATATAATGTGCAATGCGCTGAAAGACGAGCCATTAATAAAGGTTTTAACAAAAAGCTCTGATATGAACAGAGAAGGGGGTTATTTTATTTGGGTACAATTTCCGTCATACGTAGATAGTGAGGAGTTTGCAGCATATGGCATGCAGGAATTTGGCGTTAGATTTATGACAGGCAAACAGTCTGATCCATTTCACATGATGGACAATAATGCCACAAAGCAATCTATAAGATCTTGTGCAAGGTTGTGTTTTGCTGATTTGGATAAGGTGGTATTGGTCCAGGCAATAAACGCTTTCATTGAGGCCTTTCGATCATTTTCGTTTAATAAAAGATCACAATGAATAACAACAACTTTTGCTATCCACTGGTCCATAACAGCAGCTATCTTGTCCAATTTTTTTTCATCTAAACCTTGGCTTTAACTTTCAAAATCGCCAGTGATCCCGGTTGAAGCTGAAACGTAGGACCCCCGCAATAAGTCACAGAACTCTTCTCTATATCTAGTGCAACATATATACTCGGCGTAATCATTTCTTTCCACGTACGCCCGACCTGCTTCACTGTCATGTCTAAATTCATTCTTACTTCAACCGACGATTCGCCTTTTGGTATTTGAACATCGCAGCTAGCTGCCAGTGCTGCGGGAGCATCACAAATTTGAGTGTCATGTATGTAAAGGCATAAGGCGACCGTTTGTTCTGCAGTTCTTGGAGTGGTGAGCTCTACCAGGACTGTAACTGATATCGTATGAGGTTGATGTATTACGTACCTCGAGAGGGTGATTTGTGGGTTCGTGGGAGGTGGGAGCTGGGAGCGGAGATGGAAGCTCCGCCTGAGATCATAGGTAGGAATGTATATTATGGTAGTATGGTAGTGAGGGGATGTTGTATGTACGTACCTAATTACCTAGGTATGATACGTATTTAGTCTTTTCCGTTCGTATGAAAATTCGGCATCCAAAAAATCCCCCACCACCACCACCTGTGTCCTCGTTTGTCATCTTGGACAAAATCTCATTTCTGTTTGATAACAAAGGCGACAACATCCAACATCATAACAAGCCACCACCAATGAATAATTCACGTTGGAGTTACTCTTCATTATGGGATGGCCATTGGAGGCCACGAACTGGCCAGTCAAATATTTGCGGGGCCATTATGTCGTGACGCCATGCTCATCTATTTTCTCACCTCTCAGGGTAAACGTTTCTGATGTGCTCCAAACAGAAATCTTTCAGTCTCTACTTCACGATGATAGAGAGACCCCGTTGGCATCGCCTGGGCCTCTCTTCACATGATCATCTTGCGCATCACAGAGCTCTAATTCTCAATCTTTTGCCGCAGCTGATAAACACAGTCCTGGAATTAGAGTGGAATTTCATCATACGACAGCTTCTAATTTCATTTAGTTTGCAACCAAACACTATTCCACTTTACAAGTCATATCATCTATCAACAGTGTAAAACATTCAAGATTTGAGACGAAGCACCCCACACACAATTATTATCTTCTTACACCTTCAGTATATTTAATTGCCCCTATCAAGTACATGCATGAACCAAGCCCGTTCGCCTATCTGTGTTAAGTGTTTCTTCGTGTCGAGATAATATATCAAGCCTGATTTCATAAAAACTCTACTTGTGTGCAGAGATAATCAACACAGCTCTAAACAGATATGTTCACCTACAACAATGGATTTCATCCCTACAAATCTGAAACTCAATCCTTTGTACCCATCCAACACGGACGATCTTCAAGTGATACAGCCGTTATGAATCATCCACTCTATCCATACGGAGAAGCGTCAAATAATATATATCACGATACTATGATGGAAGAAACTCCAATGGGCTTTTACAGTTCAAATGTTGTTACTCATCACTTTGAAGATGCGGCAGATCATCTCTTGGGTTTATTACAACGCGAGGCCAGTGATTACTCAGTGCCCCTACCAATACGTTATTACCCCACGGAATTCGAAGAAGAAGATAGAAAGGGATCAAAATCTACATCCATTGGGCCATGGCGTAAACGCATTGCCCTGTGGATGTATGATGTGGTAGATCATTTCAAGTACGACCGAAATGTTGTGTCGATTGCATTACGTTACATTGATCAATATGTTAGTTATTTGCTAATGCGAAAATCTTCGTCTATTGGCGAACCAGTTGTCAAACGAAGACATTTTCAACTCATTGCTGTAACCTCCCTATATCTTGCCATCAAGATTAATGGAGAGTTACAAGAAGAACCAGAGAAAGGATGTGAACCATATGACTTTGTCCACGCTTTATTTGGTGAGGTGGATGGGTTTGGATACAAGGGCTACCCGAAAGAGTGCGATGGTTTAGATGATGAGGATGATGAGAGTGATGATGAGATGAGGGCCTTATCCAACAAGATTAAGGACTTGCGTCGTCGTCATCGGCTAGGACGGCTGAATCGTTTGGGTCTTGCGGAAGACGGCAGGAGTAGTGAGAAGATATTGCATCCGATCCCCTTCAAACCGAGGAAGCGTGGTATGCTCTCAGGTCCGCTTCGTCTGAATTCCTTTGTGGAACTTAGTCGAGGGCTATTCACTTCTCGAGATATTACGGATACTGAGGTCAAAATTTTAAAGGCCTTAAACTACGTGGTGAATCCACCCACAAGTCGCCGGTTTATTGGAGAGCTTGTTAGGATATTTGGCTTTTGCTGTAATGCGATTGGTGAGAACAACAGTGTTCTTGGAGCTGGGTCTCATCTAGCTATTAAGGTGGGAGTTGATAGATGTCAGATCATGTCAGCTATTTTTGCGTCATCGTGTCATCAAACTGAAGGTGCTGCGAGTGTCCCTTCCTTGTCTTTGGGTTGTCTGCCCAGTGTTGTGGCATATGCAGCTGTCCTGAATGCTATCGAAGAAGTATTGTGCAAGCAGCTTGGGCTCACGCAGATAAGAGATGAAGATAATATGGTGACAGACGAAGAAGAGGAGAAACGCGGTTCTTATGATTTGGAGGACTTTCAACGGCATTATAGGAGATATTCGAGGAGTCAAAGTGCTCCCATCCCTCAAGAATACTCAGCGCAGACAGCAGTTGTGAACAAGGAGGAATATATGGAAGCTTGGAAGGACAAGTTTGTCATTGCAGTCTTTCAAGCCAGCAATTGCTTTTTGGCGCCCGATTCAGAAGACATTATTTGTGTACGAGAGCTCCTCGCGAAAGAAGTACCACCGTTGTCAACTGATGGTGCTGCAGACTCTATTACCTCTCCGTCTGAAGAAAAATCATCTACAGATGCAAGTTCTACCAAGAAGAGATCGCCCCGATCTCCTCGCTCTGTCATGGGTGGTGTGGGTATGTCACAAGTCCGATTCTCAGGATCAAGCTCATTCTTTTCACGTAGCAATAGTTCCACAAACATGCTGCAGTCTTCGCAAAACCATTCATCCTTTGGCACCAATAAGCGACCAAACTCATTCCGGTCATCCTCTACATCTCAGCTGAGTTCGAGTAATTTAAAGAAGCCGTACTTCAAACAATCATCAGCTCCGCTTGGTACAGATCACCATTCGGCATCATTTCTCACCAATATGAGCCAATTCCCAGCAAGGGCATCCACTCCTGAAGTTCCTCACTGGAGGTGCAAAGAAATGGGTAAAGCGGCATCAGAAACGGGTTGCTGGAGTTCAGAGGCATTCCAACCACCTCCATTCTTTAGTGCTTGATAAACCATCATGCTGCATTTTGCATGAGCCTTGAGGGACCGAAGCATCGTGTTATCTTAGAAAAACACAAAGTTGGCTGCAAATAGGGGTGCTGCTAACACGTTGACATATGAGTCACATTACATACAATACTACCTAACTGAAACTAATGAAAGTAGATTTTTTTGAATCAAATCCTTCATTGGAGTTCAAGTACGAAATACATTAGACCAAATGTGCTTCATATGCAAAGTTATGTGACTTTCTCAATATATTTTAATGCATCCCTTGGAAGAACCTTCACCGTCAAATGTCATCAGTTATGGATGAAGATCTCACAGGTACCCTATTGATTTGGAAACAAGGCTAGACAAAAATGGTAAGAACTCCACGATGAATCCATTGTGAGTACAGGCAGTCCAAGTGATTCTAGTAGAGTGATATTCACTAATGAGCCAGAAATCCACAACTATGACTCATTCGCAGAGTTAGTAGATCATTCAACGTTGTATTACACTGATAATGACTACAGGCCATTTGTAGTAGAGGCTGACATGGAAGACACTCGTTGCAAGTTGGAAGAGGCCATCCAAGCAATGCAAAAGCGTAAAAGAACAGGTGCAATTGACGAGGAAGAGCAAGGTAAGAGGAAGGAATAAGTGCGTAAAGTAGCAAAACAATACTGCTTGAGAATACAATGATCAATCAGAAAATGTGTATTGCGTAGTAGTTACAAATGAGCATTGTTAAAAATTCATAGCACCTCCTGTCACCTGTTTTCATGCTATCACCGACGGTCTTTGTACCTATCACCGACGGTCTTTGGTAGCACCGACCATCACCCATCACCCATCACCCATCAAAAAAATGTACATGCATTCAATTCTGAAAACAGCATCTGGCAACACAAGATACTACTAATCAAATGGCAACAACGAAGCATCATCTTCTCCTCTTTCTTCTTCCACTGTTAGGCATTGCCGCCATATCGCAATGGCACGCCAACAACTACGTTAGTAATGATACCAAAGCCACCAATGACATCGATACTACAGTGAAGCAGCATTACAGACTGAACTTGCGGCTGTTCGGCAAATCCAACAAACCGAACGATAAAGAAACAACAACGAAACTCTTCAAATTCGACAAGCGTGACAATGACAGTAGTAGCGAGAAGGGTGGCAAGGCAGCCAAAAAGTCATCGCTGCCAATGCATACTTTGGATAAAAGCGGCAAGAGCGCCAAGAAGAGTGAAAGAGGTAAGATCGGCAAGCAGACCGATGATCACTCCTATTCCCCCCCTGACCAAGTGGATGTAGTGATTATTGGTGCTGGTAGTGCAGGCCTTTCTGCGGCAGCCCGCCTCGAGGAGTTTGCAGAAAATGTAACTTACGTTGTGCTTGAAGCCCAAGGAAGGGTCGGCGGACGTGCTCAATCGCGTGTGCTTGACTTTGGAGACTTCCAAGGGGACTACACCATTGAAGAGGGTGCCAATTGGATCGTAGATAGTGACAATCCTATCCTTGAACTCGCACAAAAGTATGATATTAAGATGACTCTACAGAATTGGAGTGATATTGCCCCTTTTCAGGGGGGAGTGCCTATTTCAGACGAAACTATGAAAGCGAACTACAATAAATTCTATGAGGCGTGGGATTGCCTTCAGAATTATACCTGGGCCCCGTCTAAAGATGCAAGTGCAGGAGAAGACATAGATATTGGTACGATTAATGTAATGAGTCTTTGTGGTTGGAACGTCTCAAGTGAACCCCAAGACAATATCAAGCACTTTATGCAATGGTTTTACAGTAAGTTCGTTGTATCTAAGAAGTGGTAGATTCATCGTATAATTTTGCTGTCTCATTACATGTTGGCGGTCCTCTTGCCAGTTGACTATGATTATGCTGAACACAATCCTAGCTTAGCTTCATTTCCCTCATATTTCAGTAAGGCTATCAAATGCACCTTCTTGTAACTCCCAATCTCAATCTCATCTTTTTCGAAATCATTGTTATAGGTGTTAACGGAACAACGGCAACGTCACAGTATTTTGTGCACGGCCAGGATGGGGGCTTTCAGCGTTTGTTTGAAGACTTCATGAATGACGAAGTCAATACATCCAATGTATTTCTGAATACTGAAGTCGTGCTCGTTGATTACAGTGAATCGGTGTCAACCAAAAACCCTGGTTACAATGCTAAGGTTCACATGGCCGGCAGATTGGACCCTATTCTATGCAAACGTGTAATTTCCACGCTCAGTGTTGGTATCCTCGAGGAAAAGAAAGAAACCTTGTTTAGTCCAGCTATTGAGACAGATTTGCTGTCTCTAAAAATGCGGCAGTTCATCAAGGTCTTCTACCAGTTCCAGAATAAGTTTTGGGGTGACGAGGAGTTCATTCTTGCTCTCAACGACGACCCTTCCAAAAGAGGGCATTGTGATTTTTTTCAGAACATAGCTACTACTGGTTATACAACTGAAGATTCCAACCTTTTGTTCTGCACTATAATTACCGAGTCATACCTCAATCTTGTGGACGATGATGGCACTCTATCAGAAAGTACACTCAAATCCTTTTTGTATCCATTAGCACTAATCTTTGCTAATTACGAAGAGCCCTTGGATATGCACTACTTTGCATGGAATAACAATGAATACTCAGGCCATGGATCATATGCCAGCTGGGAGGTTCAGCCAGTTAAAACTTGGACAGAAAATATGGAGTCTTACTTCTATTTCTTTGGAGGTTGGGGATCTTACTATCATAATGTGCCGGATGGCTGGTACAACGCAACCAATGGATACCAGGGTGATGAATGGGTTCTGCACCTCAGTGGCTCTGCATCTTGTTTTAATCATTGGGAACTTCTTCAAGGTGCTTACTACTCAGGCTTGAGGTCCGCCAATTACATCCTCCACGAATTTGGTCTTATTGATTTGAATTCAACTGAAAGCCCATGTGATTTTTAAGGCGAAATGCCAGCCTTTTAAATGAATATATAAAAGTGTATACAATACTTGTAAAGTTTGCATTTCAGTCTATTGCTTATAGTACACAAAGGAGCATCGTGACAGACAGTCCATAATCTATCAATCTAACTATACAAGATCTTTTCATACTTGTGCAAAGCATACTCACGAAATGCACTATGCTAACCAAGATAAGTCTTGCCTCCCTTTTCATAATCACTCACTTCTCCAGCTTCGTTTCGGTGACACTGTTTCCTCAATGTCTGAACTTCTTCTACCCATTCTGACGGATCTACGAATGACAGGTAGTTCGTCAGGATCTCATCTCCTTGTTTGATTTCATACAGCGTGTATTCACCGGAACCCAAATGTGCTCTGATATGTCTCTCTTGAAATGGGTTGTATGGAGATGCTTCACTACCATCGAGTTCGCCAGGTATATATTCTAGACTAACAGTGTCTTCTGAAAACTTCAAAAGAGACTCAGCCCCATAATTAAATGTGCTGTTGCAACCGTGATTTGAGAATAACAGAATACTCGAGTCAATTATCCAGTGAGTTTCTCCCAAGAATTGACTGCCATATCCATAACCTTGTATGAAGTAAAGAAGACCTTGGAACAACTGAAACTCATTATTCAATTCATCGTGCTTCTTATAGTACATTCGGTCAATGATTTCCCTCGTCGATGGCAACACGTGAAAATTATGCACTTGGAGATCGAATGCAATGAGGGTGTGGCGCGGTATGTCTTGAGCTGCAAAAAGACCACGGCCAGCATTTTCCGATACGGTGCTCTTTCGTACATTGAAGGAAGATATAGGAAGTGCGCTAACATCCGATAGTGAGTCAAAGTCATACCCACATTTATCTCCATTGACTTTACAAAAAGTATTCTCATGAGCCTTTGATGGAACTTGGAAACTAATCATCTTTGATGCATCAAGAGACAATAAATTGTCTAACCCGCGTTTGTGAATTTGTATCTGGGCTTCTGCTTCATTTAAGTACCATCTACGCCTTGAGGTGTAGTCCTTAAACGCAAGAACTATATTTCTATACTTGATTGAGTGACAGAGTGTCTAAAAATAATGTCAACCAAGATGTAGAACAATCATGACGCTACGCTCGAGTTCAAGATAACTACGACACATACCTCTTGATATAAATGAATGCTTTTGAATCCAGTTTCCTGTAACTGTTTCATGTTGGTGTTTACACCGACTATTGAAACGAGTACTCCGTTTTCAGCCAGCGCATCGTGGATTGCATTAATGCTTCTCACATCTTCCAAGAAGCCAGCATCAGTCACAATGATGACATCATGTGCTCCAAGTGCTACATAGCCAAAATTATGATGAACTGTCAGTTCGACGTCATGGAGGCCAGTGGTGTTTATAAAGGGGCTTTTGATGGAATATACATCCACTTGAGTAACAGTTGTATGCTTCAGAACCTCTTGTAGTATTTCTTCTTGGTCTTGGCCAATGATGGCAATTCGCTGTGGAAGATAAGAATGATATGTTGACATTCAATTAGTTTCANTCTTGGTCTTGGCCAATGATGGCAATTCGCTGTGGAAGATAAGAATGATATGTTGACATTCAATTAGTTTCAACGACTACTATAATTAAGTTTCGACGCTTACCTTAGGACTCAAATGAGAAATCATACCCGGATGAACTAAAGCTTCATAACAAGCTCTGGATGTGGGTGTTGCCAATGACACATGAGGCTTTTGGTTTAACTTAGACAGAAGAGAATCAGATTTCTCTGTGGTCTTATCAACTAAACAAGCATACTGTTCAGACGACTCGGCACCGTCAGAACAAAAGCCACTGTCTACAGACATACCAAGATATGTCATACCCTCTTGACATAATATAACCTTTGAAAGGTGGTGTACTCAATGTGTTAGATGGTCATTGACTAAATACCCAATGATGCTGATTCAGATCACGTATAACTAGTGTACTGTTTACTCACATTAGAAATTATTCGAGGCACATCGTTGTTGTTGGTGATAGAATCAGACTTTGCTTGTTCTGTGTGAAGCTGCTCCAGTGACATCTGATAATGAATTTTGGTGGCACATCCAAGGAGGAATGCCGACATCGATGAAATCAAGAGGGTCAGAAGAACAAACAATTTTGATACTACCCATTGTTGATGTTCATCTGCAATGCTTCGTTTGTCGAATTTCATTAGAATGATTGTTTGATGACGTTTAATTATGTTGTCTTTTGTGTCCCACAAGTTCCCATCATCATCTTTTGTGTGAACTAGATTTCCGTTCTCATCTTGTCTCACTAGATTTAGCGTTCTCTTTTTCTCAAGGGGCCTTCCTGCAGGGAGAAGAGCCTTGCTACTTGCTACTGCTACTTGGTACTCGCGTATGTACTGTCTGTCTGTAGATAGTATGTAAAAAATATTATCATATCTAGATTGAACAGAAAAAGAAAGGATCTAAAGAAAGATGACCGTAAGGTAGTCTACACAATAATCCGCTCCACGGAACTCCCAGAGCCGCACTTTAATGTGTGATCTTAATCAATAATATTTTAGGAGTTATTTACGGCAAAGCAAAAGCGGGACTTAATGTGTGAGCAAATCTGGATTGAGGGCCAGTGCGGGCTTATTGTCTGAGCGGATTATTGTGTGAACTACGGTAATTAACATAACATGGTACCTACCACACTGGGTTTCACCCCTTTCTTGATTTTCCGGACTGTGCTCTCAATAGGAAATTTCTAAAATTATTAACTTCAGAATTGAACTTACCTAGGCCTAAGTTACACCTACAAGTTCAGGTCTTTTTTTACCATTGTCAGCCAAAACTTCTTACCTTCGTTCTGCGGAAATATTGTTGAAATCCACCCTATTCTCAGTATTTTTAGGCATAACTACTCCTGTGTGTCACTGTGTGTCTGTTGTTAGAAGTAGTTGATAGTGTGTTACTATACTGTAGAGGTACTAGTCCCATTTCAATAATGCTGTGTGGTGTGTTGCCCCAAGAGATGAGATAGTGGAGTGAGGGGGCCTCACCACCTGTGGGGACTTGTTTGTTTCAGATCCCGCTCGCCTCTCAGCTTTTCTAGGTGGCCCTCTAGAAAAAAAAGGAGTTGTGCAGCGGCCGTGATTGCTCTCCCCCCAACGGCTGATCCTTCAACCATGGCCTTCTGCAGTCAATTTCCTCACGTATCTAGCTGGTAACGCAGCCAATGATTATCACCGTTCCACTTGCAACTTTTTCTAGAACACTAGTGGATGAAGAATACACGAAGTATTTGTTGATTTGGACTTACATTCGTGGAGCTATTGTGGTTAGATTGGATGGGCTGAGGGAAAAAGGTATATAGGAATTTCCTCCACATAATAATCCACATTTCCCTCAGTTCTCACTCACCTCCCACCAAAAAAGGCCAAAATCGCCAAATAATCACATCACACCGATAGCTGGAAAGTAGGCGGTATTTGATGTCTAACTTTGCAATCGCCAACAACAGAAGTGCCGCCGATCTTGAGTTAGAGTTAGAGGGGGGTTGCTTTCAAGACTCATTTTTGCAAAGGTAATTGATTGAGAAGTAAGTTGAATTACCTAGAATTCCAAACCCCCTTTTGATGCAGAAAAGGGTCAATACTACTGGATTGTGTATTTTAAACAGAAAGACAAAGGCTCCAACCTTAAGACAAAGTCATCAATACTTCCAGAATCTTTGGTATTTGTGTTTTGTGTAGTTGTGGAAGTGTAGTAGTGTGGCTGAGACCAGAAATCATATTCCAGAGATCTACTAAGAATACTAGCTTGTACTGAGGGGGGCTCACAGTGTCATATTAATGAAGCTGGTTCACTAATTAATTTCTAAAACACTCACTGATTTCTAAAGTTAAAGGTAGTAACTCCAACCAATGGGCTCATCACAGAAAAACTTTGTCCTTTCTCCTTTCCCTCGTCCCTTAGCAGGCTAGATACACGCCAGGATACTACAGTTTCCCGTACAACTTTCTTTTTCGAGATAACGGGAATATATCCCTAAACGCACTGGAAATATATGATCGTAATCTGACAAAAAAGTAAAAAGTGACATCTTAGTTTAGCGTTGCCAAAGTGGCAACTGTAAAATGACTGCCTGCCTTAGAGGCCAAATGCATGGGATTCTCAATCTCTCAGAGAGCAGATACCAATCGGGGTATCTAGGCTAGACTACTATAATTTCGGTGCAAGATTCAATGTAATTGTAATGTTGAACTTGAGCAAGTTCAAGGTTGGATAGGGGTTGGCTGATGGTGAACGATAAGTCAATCCAGGCACATTGGTGTCAATTTAAAAAAAGGCGTAAAACAGCTTACCCTGTGGGGGTCAGGGTAAGATTTTACCGGGTAAATACCGGGTAAAGGTAAAGATTTGTACCCTTACCCTGCTCCAAACAGGTAAACTAAGTTACTAGTGTGCATGAAGAGGTTGTTTTGTCAAAGTCGACAGGAAGAACTCTAAACTTCTATTCCAATTCTTCTACCTTTCCTTCCGCATAGGAAAGGTAGCCATTTTTGATTATTGCAACTATTTTGATGTTGTATTTCTTTTCTTCAATGGTTGAGAAAGTAATTTTATTGCCCTTTGCTGCATTGTCTGCTTGCAGTTGAATGTTTGGTGGTACAGTGCCTTTTGTAGGCTGAATAGATGATTCTTTCTTCTTTACTTCTGCCCTGAAGCCAAACAATGTACTTATTTTCCAATTTAAGGTTCATCTCAAAAGTTTTCACTCCAGGGTTGTCATTTTTCATGTACCTTTTAAAAGACATACAATATCAAAATACCAGTTGAGAATTATATGTAACATACGTGTGTTCTATGAGCTTCTTATATCCAGTATGGTCCATGTAATACATTATGATGTATCATACCTACTCCTCTTATATAACGTATGTGTGTTCTATGAGCTTATCCATTACGTGCATAGATACTTAAATGTTCCATACAGCACTTTAGATCCATTATGTGTGTTCTATGTAATGAGTTATGTATCATATCTCTTGATTAGTTGGGTCCAATATCTTTGAAAAAAAACAAAGGAAGATGTACTAGTTCCTATGGGTGTCAACATTGCAATAAAAATACTGCAAAATGGTATCATAGGATACTTACCAACATGTATGTATCTTTACATTATGAAAAACCAAGCAAAAAGTTAAATGATTTTGACTTTTAAAGGAAGGTGCGAATCCCCAAGATTGGACAATTATTCATTAAGCCCCGCCCTGGCATCCCTAGATCACACATTAACATATTATAAGCCTGTGAGGTACCCACGTACGAATTCATACATATAATATAGTGTAGTACATATAAAGATATGAAGATCACAAATTAAGTGCCGCTCAAGGGCCTTTACTGCTATCACAATCACACAATAAAGTGCCACTCTGAGAGCTCCGGAGAGCAGATTATTGTGTGAACTACTGTACTAGCCTAATGGCGGCCTGTCCGGGTACAATTTAGGGGGAAATGTGCGCCCGGGTAGCAGCATTTGGGTGATGGCTGACAGTTAGCCCTGTGGATTTTGTGGGCATGTCGGCGTGCCGGCACTCGACAGGTTTCCCATTTCCATTTCCCAGATCTCGCTGTTGACGTCATATATCTCATAAATACCTATCATTACGACTTAGATGACTTCATATAATAGTAATAGCCTTAATGTATGTCTTTTAGCGCCCACATCGCCTACATGTGGGCAGGTGCCGACATTTGTCGAGAAATTGGCCCACTTAATCCACAGGCCTAGTGACAGTAGGTGACAGGGTGACACAGGCCCTTATTTTAGGGTCACAGGTAGAGTAAAAACATTCTTACCAACACAGAATCCCCAATGAAGTTTTCGAAATCATGCTCAAGCGGAAATTAAGACTGCGGCTTTGGCCCCTCACACATCTGACACACTGCATGTGCACAGCAAAACTCGACCCGCATGGTGACCATTGCCTAGGATGCACATACAACCATAAAACCACAGCAAGCGACTGCATTAGAGACGTGATAGTTATGATCTTAAAATCAATCCTACCCCTTGTACAACTCATTCGACAGCAGTCACAGGTTGAGACTGAACCGACGAGAATTATAAAATATCTACCCTCTACCCAAACAACGACCCTTCGATTTAGCCTTCCGAGCGGAACACTCCACTACTGATCATGTGTGGAGATGCCCCTTAAGCTGCATAGGATTCGACGTCACACTAATACACTCCAACATTTCCTCTTCCAATATCACAAAGGACTGCGATTTATTGAACAACGATGAACCCAGCGCACACCTACGTGATTTAGAAGTGAAAAAGAATTTTGAAAGACCCCGCGACAGTACAAACAATGCCACTGGTGTCACACTCACCAGAGATCAAGCAATAGGACAGATAATTGGCAGTAATCAAGCACTCATCCCCATAGCCATTGGACCATTTGGAGAAATAGGCGAAATCTTCATGCGTTTCTTATACGGCACTGCCCCCAGATCATTACCAAAAATATCATCTTCCACAAACCAAACTCAGCACAACGCGCCCTAGACCTTGCCATTTCTAACAAAGTACCTTCGAACATACTCGGACGAGCAAAAGACGTATGGTCTCATCGAGAACACCTAGAGTTTTTGATGGATCTTATCTCGCAGGCAACCCACAAATCTCGGCAGAACAGCAATTGGGACTTGCTTGTGTCACACAATTCGGACAACACATAACACATCTTACGCTCCTACAGAAAAACCACATACAAAGACGACGAATTCATTGCGGGTTCTATACAGTCAATTGAAACACTGCCGTATGAACTTGATGTGTGT
>JALLPH010001769.1:0-12310 GCA_036939855.1 Cyclotella choctawhatcheeana
GAGGGAGAGTGTGGATTACGACAAGATACCGTTGATTGTGGCAAAGCATCCTGAACGATGGCCGTATTTGCTTGGGAGGGGGCCTCTGTATGAAGACGAACCGGCACAGACTCCCACAGATGAACATCCACGCCCAACTATTGTCACTGCTTACTTCAACATTGCATCGAAACATCCCCATGAAAAATACACTCAATGGATTGAGAATATGATGTCAATGCGCGATCCCATGATAATATTTACCTCCGAAGATATGGTGTCAACTTTCGAAAGACTCCGAAGTCATGCTGCTGAGCGTACCAAAATCATCTCAATGGAGCTGAATGACATGCAAATGCAAACCCAGTATGGAATCTCTTTTTGGAAAGATCAACTTGCCAAAGACCCTGAGAAGAAACTACACAAGAGCTATTACCTGTACTGGATATGGAATGAGAAGCCAGAATTTCTACGCAAGGCAACAATTGAGGATCCATTTCAATCAGACTTTTTTGCTTGGGTGGACATAGGGTATCTTCGAAACGCAGATTATAACAATAGGACCCTGCTCCAAAAGATTCCAACAACTTTAAAAGACGACCAAATTTTGGGGCCTGATGTGAGTGGCATCTCCTGCGAGACATTTGGAGGGAATTTTGTGGGAGGATACAAAGCTGGGCTACTACGATTTCATGGCTTATTCTACAACGTTCTTCATGATAATAAGGATGAATTTATTGGCAAGGATCAAACTTGGTTTTGGAAGGTGTGCACAGAGAATCATGACTTGTGTAAATTGATCAAACCCGACAGGAATCATGGAGATCCTTGGTTTTTCATGGCGCCATACATGATGGGGATTGCAAACGAAGGAAATGTGTCTCAAATCCACAAGATGGGCAAGCATTGTTAATTTCAGCCATAATGAAGAAAATATCAACATTGGGAGATGTTACTGTGATATCGACACCAAAATGAGAGCAATGCAAAACCTTAATTTTAAACAGGCATTTGGATAGGAGCGTTGGGACAGAAAACATGCAAGTGACATATGACAACATAATTCAGGATTTGACGTCAGAAAAAGATTATGAATATTCATATTACATTCATATCATTAATGCAATAATTTCACTGTGCAGAAAGAGGTAATATACGTGGGATAGATTCTCTTCCGTTGTCTCGGGAAGCAGATTGTTATAGGTGAAAGAGGTATGTGGAATAGATTCTGTTGTCTCGGG
Source organism: Cyclotella choctawhatcheeana (assembly GCA_036939855.1). Classification (NCBI taxonomy): domain Eukaryota; phylum Bacillariophyta; class Thalassiosirophyceae; order Thalassiosirales; family Thalassiosiraceae; genus Cyclotella; species Cyclotella choctawhatcheeana. The sequence goes on from JALLPH010001769.1 coordinate 1,221, forward strand.
AAGCATATAAATAGGTAAAAAGTCAAAAAAAGTATTACCAGTATTAATTTGTTGCAGTATCATTGCTTGTCGGGAGCCACATTTTCGTAAAAACGAAGATATGGTATTACTGTATGTCCATCTTTCGTCTTACACGTACTATCTTTGAGATTGCATACATCCTTCTCTCTCCACCAGTAGTCGCTACTGGGAATCATTTCCTTCATTTCACTTCCCTCAAGACAACCATCCTTCCATCGCTCTCCGGGAAAGACACTCACATTGTCCATCAAGTTTGCTGCCATTAAGAAATAGGTACTCGTCTCCAGCGATGGCAGCAGATGAACACAATGCTTTCCCATGCTAAACATATCGGCTATCCCGGCATGCTTATCATCTGAATGAGAGTATTCTGATTTGGTTTCGGAAGCAAAATGAACATGGATTGTGTCGTCATTGATACCTTCTCCTTCCAAAGAGCTTTTGATTACATCACGCACATCTTTATGCATTGTAAAAAGAAGAAGATCTTTCTTCTTGGCTCCATTCATACTATTTGGATTGTGGCTGTCGTGTCGAGCAAAGATATTCCGTACGCATTTGTTCAAATTCTCAACCCAATTGTCACCCAATGATGCGGCCGTCTTACTCGCTTCCAATCGAACATGAATGCAAACCTGATACGGAGCATTACTATCAGGCACCATTTTCTGTTTCACCTTGTCTGACGGAGCAAGTCTATCTCTCAGTACCTTCCTAAACGACTCGGTAGAAATCTTGCTATTAAAAAATGGATTGTCATAGAATAAATCACCCCAATAATGACAAGAACTGACTGCTATGAATTCAGCATTCGATAAACCATCATCACATAAGAAGTATTCGAGGTGAGGCTTGTTCCTAGGGCAATGAGAGCGTAAATCCCACGCCTCCGGGTTCTTCACCATTGGTTTAGATGCTTTGTACCTATTTCTCAGCGGTTCGTCCATTTCTAAATCACGACATAGAGAATTAGGTGCATTTTCGTCAAAGTATTCGGAGCAGACGAATATATCCCTCTCTCGTTCCTCCAATGGTGCAATTTTGAGTATCCGACCAGTGAGACAGGCATACATGACAGAGGACACGTAGCTCATTAGGACGTTGCCTGCCAATGACGAGTTGTCAAACAGGGGCATAAAAAATTGAGTCATATCTGAAGAAATGAAATCAGTAGGCAGAGCACTCACCCATCCCGGCGCGAGGGAAAAAGATAATGTATTTGGGATTTGTTGGGTCGGGCAGTCTGATTGGGGTGATGTCAAACGCCCGACAAGCATTTTCCGTAATAGCCGACGTCAATCCACTGTTGATTGCTACGGCATTTTCATTTTCACTTTGGCTCAATACAGCATGTTGTGGCACAGTATTGCTACTTTCATGGAGTATAATCGATGCCGCCTCGGGTTCGTCTTCATACAGAGGCCCCCTTCCAAGCAAATATGGCCATCGTTCGGGATGCTTTGCCACAATCAACGGTATCTTGTCGTAATCCACACTCTCCCTTAAAATCCATTTTAGGATTCTCACTCTTCCGTAAATAAACATCCTTACAATTCCGTACCCGATCGAGTATCGATGCATTATTCAATTGTTCGGGTGTATCCTCCATGGGATCGGCATTGGACAGTATCTTGGTTTTGACCAAATCCAAGGTACCAAAGCAAGAGGAACAGTGTGTCGAGCCATTCGGTATGGTCTTACGGCATCGGGCATTACGTCCATCACGAAAGGCGATGACTCGGGGTCGTATCGTCCATTCTTTTTTTATATGACATTTGTAATTGTAGTAATAAAAACTATCCTGTGTGTGTAAACACGAGGGCACTACATTGGAATCATCGCATGCCATACGTTCGATAATGTCCGGTCGAGGTATTTCGTCCAAGTCGGCGAATATTAGTAAATCGTCCGGTTGAGGATTTACCAACCGTATCAATGCGTCCCATTCGTAGTCGCGTTGGGCCATTTCGATGGCATAGGGGCCGTCGTATTTGGTGTTGTAGCTGACTTCTGGGGGTACGACATTGATCACCATTTTCGATTGGAATTTTTCGAAGTTATGTATGTTGTCTGATACTGCAAGAGGTTTGGGCTTGACCGTTTGATTCTTGAAAGGTTCGGCCTTCCAACTTATGGTGCTTTCTGATAGAAAAAAGATGTCCACCACGTTCCATAATTCGTTAAGACGAAGCTCCAGCGAAGGCAGCTCACGGTTGACCCATGTGATATCTATCACTCGTCGGCGTTTGTGTTGTCGTGAGGTTGCAGCTGAAGCTGTGATGTTCATATTGGTGGAGTTGGAGTTGGTTCGATGGCATTGCGGTGTTATCTCTATCGGATCGAAAAGACCACCCGGGGGCCGCGATGCTGGATCCTCTATTTCGTCGACTGAAGCTGATGGCTCGACCGTAAGTTGATAGGCATCTATTTTCTGTATGACTGTTTCGTACATTGTAGAGATATTATCAAGCATGGGTTTGGTACTTGACGTGCCTGATAGAAGGAGTATCACACAGCTGACTGTCAAGACCAAAAAGAGTCTCATTGTCTTCTTGTTCGATGCGTTCATGTTCTTGCTGGCTGATTGCCCTTGCCCCAATTGACGCGACTGAGGTCGTGGTGGAGGCGGTGGAGGGTTTTGTCGGATAGCAGAGGGCGGCGGCCTTGGCGGTGGCGGCGGTACATTTCTCTGATGTCCATCCATGTGATCAAATGATTGCGGTTGATTGGTGTGCTCTGGAGGCTGCTGGAGGTACGATGGTGGACGATTACAAAACGATGATATAACAACGGTAGAGAAACAATGAGGTGCATAATAATAACCGAGGGAAGAAGTCGGTAAAAGTTACCTTTAATTATCGAAATCATGTCTCAGAGGGTTTTGATCGACTGTGATATTGTTAGAAGATCTCTTCTTATCCTGAAATTGATACTAAATGTAAAAGGTCAATGTCATGTCCTCAATTTACCTTCCCCCTTTTTCTAATCTTGTCTACGCCGCGATGACTAGTTCTGGCTCCACATCATCTGCTGCCCGTAAGACTCGGCTCAGCCCAGTTTCCATCGTTGCATCTGTCATCTTTATGGCTCTTGGTCTTCATCATATGAAAAAAGTTTCCAGCACAAGCCCAGCATCAGGTAGTAAAATTCAGACCACGGAAAGCAACATTGTGTTTCGCCCACTCGTCAATAGGAGTTTGCATGCCGAAGATCCATGGAAGATGCAGCTTTTTCAAAGGCTTGACAGCCTCCGACAAAAATGCGGAGACTTATGTGCAATCAACAGTCTTGCTAACATCGACACCTTTGCACAATCGAAACAGAATCCTAATGGAAACTTTTTTAGTTTGCAAGTGAAATTTGTTTGTCCGAGTCTACTCGAGATGGAAGAACTCGATGTTGGTGACATACTGTCTCTGTCAGGGAAAACTGACACAATGTCGTTTGTTTGTACTAAGGTTGGCAGGCGTATGGTGCAAAAATTGCAAAAGTGGGTAGATCTCAAGGGTGCGCTTAATCCATGGGCAGACTTGTTGTCAGTTGCACGCGCTTTTTGCGTTACAAAAGATGATGGGTTCTTGGTTCTTGGGTTGCCGACTGGCAATGATTCTGTCCAGTTTAATGGGCAAAGAAGATATGGGAAAGTGATTATAAATTGATTGTAAGTCATGTCCACCTTTGCAACCACGTCTAATACTTTCATTATTTACCAAGTTACGATGGCCACTTATCACAGCTAATTGGATGCAGATTGACGGGGTCGACCACCAAGACTCGGATTTAGAATCAAATTTCACAGGTTTTCAAGGAGGAGGCCACATCTTTGTATTTCATAAAACGAGGAACAACACTGTCATTTAGATTTTTCATGCTCTTTAGTTTCAGTACCTAGCATTGTAATAATTAAGAATGTCATAAGGCCAGCTAATCACTCTTCAAATCAATGTTGTGAATACAACTGGTAACTGAATATTGTGTACTGCAATAATAAAAGACACTATCAATGCATGCCTTTTCTAATATTGACTTATGGCAAATGGAATTAACACAGAGTCAAATTTCGATGATAATGATAGAGTGCAAAATGAAATATATACTGCTTTTCACAAAAGACACCAAAATCAATCAGACCACAACCCATCATCGTCAGTGTTATCAGTGGTCGCACTACCCCTATTGACAAAATCAACAGGCAAAACAGCCTCCATACTACCAATGACAACCAATGCTTCATCCGACGATTCATCCTCCTCTTCCAATTGACTCGTCAACTTTGGAAAATACCTTTTACCAACATCCCCCGCCTCCTTCCCTTCCATCAAAGTCTGCGGATTAAAACGTACCCCCGTCTCTTCCAATCGCAGGGCATAATCGCTGCTTAATCGCATCATATCTCCCCCGGTCCATGATAGATCCGTCTTCTTCCATCGAATTACCTTACGATTGGGCAAATGACGTATGAATACCAAGTCTAATTCGCGATATCCACCCTCGGCACATAGCAAGCATTCATCTTGAATTGGTTTTTGTATCCCCAGTAATCCCCATGATTTACGTACCGATGGTGTTGTCAAGGAAGATGTGATGGAGGTGGGACTGCTGGATGACGGCGTGGCGGAGGGGAAGAAACGACCTTGGAACCAGGTTAGATTATCACTGTCATTATTTTCAAGATCGGAATTGGGATTATGGAGGAAGAAGATGGCACGGCCTTGGACTTTTTGTAGATTGGCTGTGGTTATATTGGCAACAATGCTGTTGTTGATGCTTGGATTCGGCTTCCGTTTCTTGATGTGACAGGTTGATAATTGGGTCCATCCTAGATGGGGTGTTAGGTCGAATGTGGGTGGAGAATTGTTGGCGTCGTTAGAGCTGGGCGGTGGCTTTGTGATTGTGGAGGTGGTTGGCGTTGGTCGTTTGCGTGGGAGCCATTCCGCCATGGTGCGAGAAGGTGCAAGATATTGTGGGCACAAAAAATAATGGTGAACAGGGCCCGATAAAATGGTTGGCAGACAAAAGCAGCCCGACTAAATGTGGAGCCCTCGCCCTCCTGAGAACGGAGGAAGAAGGAAGAAGGAAGAGCGAGATGAGGCGAGAGAGAGAGAGACCATGGTCCATGGTAAGAACTGGGCCCATGCCCATGTCACAACCTGTCACCACCTTCATCCAATACAATGAACCATGAACACCTTTGTAAAGGCTGCAACACTCGCAGCATCGCTGATCTTGGTCCTTGCTGCCCTCATTACAGTTACAGAAGCCATACCCTGCCGACAAATATCAACGTATGACGAATGCATCAACAACACACCAACATGCCAATGGTATTCTGCGTCCTCGTTATGTTATCGTTACATCTTGCCAAAAGCGGCAAAGATTGCTAAAACGACCAAGCCTACGTCGGAGCCTACGCCATTGTTAGAAGCTCCTGTGAGTTTATTCTTTATGCTTTGATGTGGCACACTGTTGCCTCGTGCTAATGATATTATCATATTGCAGACTCAAATGCCATCTAGAAGACGGACTAGTCAACCCACTAGACTACCGACCATTTCACCTACTACGCAAAGTCCTTCCATGAATCCATCGAATTCACCAAGCACTACAAAACCAACCACGAAACCCACATCAAAACCCATTCTCGAACCAACTTCCAAACCAACACTACCAACCTTCAACAACAAATCAGGCGCCATAGTCACGAAAGACTGTCTCTTCCAAGACTATTCCTACGCCATTGACATCTACTGGTCTTGCGGTTCCGAACGATTTAACAATCCACTTCGACTGCATACCTTCAAACGACACTCTTACAATCACAAACGTATCTTTACCGATCAACTGATAAGTTACAGAGATGGAATATTATGGTATGAGGAGTATAGTACGAATCGATGCATTGGTGTTACGAATGGTGAATTAAAACTGAGTACGTCAGTCTCTCAGTGTCAAGTATTTAATCTCGTGGCTGTTTCAACGACGCAATTCACAATTCAAACAAGTGGTATTGGTGAATGTGTTACATTGGGAAGTGGTACAAACTGTAATGATGATAGATCGACGGGTGGACGTGAATGCGGTGGCGTGGATCATCGTTATTTGCCGTTGCGTATTGGGAGTTGTAGTGAAGCATTGGTATTCCAGTTCGAAAGCAGGGCGGAGGATTGTACAAACGGAAGGACTGAGTATCCTGATAATCAATGTTTTTAAGAGAAGGATGAGGTAGCAAAAGAAGATTGTATCATGCAGTGTATAGAGTAATAAAGTAGTGTATCACTTTCCTTTTTGAAAGTTAGCAATAACAGTGTCATGATATTATGTTTCCTTATCTCAAATCTTGTTCACAGCGAGAGCTAAATAGAGCTTGTATAAATGTCTATACTGAAGTTGAATTGATGCAGATTGAGGCTACGCCGTATCGAAATAACTCAAACTATTTTCAATCCATCATTTTTACTATTCTGCATCAACACACTCGATCCAGCATATGCAGGTACATCTAAATTAGAATTTAACTTCTCACTACCCATCTCACTCAATTGTCGTTTCATGGTATTGCATTCTTCAATCTTTCTAACTATGAGGGCGCCATTCTCTGTTAACGCTTGTAGTAATTCATCATCGGCATCTTGTTTTAATATTTCGTCTAATTGTGCATTGGTGGATATTAGTTGACGTATCGAAGATATAGTTTCGATTAATTTGGCTTCGAGTAGTAAAGGCGAATCGTGATGAGTGGTGTGGACAGGTTGTTTTTGAAGGGTGAGTGGTTGAGCGGGTGTGATTTTGTAGTAGTTAGTTTTGGAATTGTCAGCCATTATCACCAATCACCAATACGAGAAGACGACAGTCGAATTACTCTTTTGTTGGTGGTTCTCCTGATAGTTGATAGTTTCATTGAGTCTCATACAGTAAGTAGCATGCTACTACAATCATGGTACCTACAAGTGTACCCCTCCGATATCTAAATCTGTATGAATGATATGTAAACCAATGATAGTTTTGATATCATAGTATTGGGGTGATTTCTTAAAAGACCCATTAATGTTCAATTGGTATTATGTAAAAGTTCAAGTAGAAATCAAATAACGGCAATTCATATTTTGGATAACTGATTCTTAAACTTGACATCATTATCACAGCATTTATTTGAAGTCCGGCGCTTTTTGCTGGTATTTCGTCTACACATTATTTTCAATTTCATTCTACTTCATTCTGAAATAAGGATAGCGCTCTGGATGGATTGTTTCGGTCAATATGTTTGCGACTTGTGTCTACTTCACACATATTTTGGCAACAAAATGACACTGGCTGTACTGCTCTCATCCTGACAGCTGACTCAGTCGGTAATAGGATCGTCTGGTTCAATCATACTCATGTAACCCTAGCCTCGTTCTTTAGTGCAATAATCTATAAGATATTTCGTTGGATTTATTAGCAGATGTTGTAGGTGTTTCACCCAACATTATCCAGTAATCCTCTAGCTCCCTCCGTATGGCATATCACTCTCTAAGCAATCCTTTACATGTGGGATCGGCAACCTGTTGCAAGATGAAGTAACACTTTTTTAGTTAGATGCATATAATGGAAGGATACTGAACAGTCAAATAGTCTATTGCCATGTTACTTACAGTTTCAGGCAATCCCTCACTGCAATCCCAAGGTTTCTTACAGAAAGTAAAATGCGTCGTCTCTCTTGCCAATTGGGTGTTAATACGAATTCTCCTTTCTGTAATATTTGTTTGTATCGTTCCAACACCTCCAACGAAGGCTTGACTGCCAGGAATCCCCCCTGGTAACCGACCTGTGCCTCAGGCTTCGGATCATTCACCTGATTGTAATCTCTCGTAAATGCCACATCAATGGGTATTGTATAATCGGGCGTCTTGGTCTTGGCCCCCCTGGCCAACGGTAATGGATTTTCCGGTGTCTTTGGTGCCAACATGGCATCGAACAAATCACCCATGGGACGTAACAGTAAACTGTCTAAATCCAAATGTACCGCAATGGGATGGTCCACTAATCAGTAAACGTGTAATTTCAATGTTTCGGTGTACCCGCAACATCCGTCGTTGTGCATCATGACTCGTAGTCTATGTTATTTTTGTAGGATTGAAAGAAGTCGTTGCCGCAGGACATGTCGTAGTATTCGGAGGTTATGGGGAAGAGCGGTACTAATGGTGCTCTGTGAAGAATGACTTTGTTGTGAAAAAGAGTGTGTAAGAGAAAGATCAAGTCAGGATATGTGTTGCTCAAAATCACCAATTGAAAGCAGTAAAACAATCAATTGAACACGCAGTAACAACAACTTTTCTCACCGTAACCAAGCTTCCATAAGAATCGTGCATAATCACCCTTGGAAGTCGGATCGTCCGGACTCGCCTCTGGATCAACAATAGCATACATCCTATACCGATATTTACCACCCCGGCCACCGTAATAGGGATGATATCGCTCATCACGGAACGTCGGCGGAGTCCATCCGTACGAATTCCTCCGAACGGAATTATTCTTCCTCTCGCCTTCTGTAGTTGCTTAAGTCGGGAGCTCTGTAGCTTTGTTGAAGGGTTGCCTGGTGCTGCTGGAGGATTAGGCTTTGCAATGGTGTCATGGCCTTGCCTTGCCCGGTGCCTTGCCGTGCTTTGCTTGTTGCTTGTGCCTGCCGGTGGGGCCTTGCCTATGCCTGCGGGTGGCCTTGCCAAAACCTTGCCAAAAAAAAAAGCCTTGCCGAAACCTTGCCAGGGCCTTGCCAGAACCTTGCCAGGGCCTTGCCAGAACCTTGCCAGGGCCTCGCCAGAACCTTGCCAGGGCCTCGCCAGAACCTTGCCAGGGCCTTGCCAGAACCTTGCCAAAACCTTGCCAGCTTGTTGGCATCAATTTTTTTGTGTCGCTCAAATATTTTTTTTTTTGATATTCCAATGTCAAATTATCCCCTCTACCTCTGTTCCTCCCAAATCCACATGCTTCCAGGTAATAAACTAATAGTTTGTTTACTACGGATCTTATTTCAATTGTCGCTTTTTTTAAAATTAAGTAAAATTAAGTAACTTGTTCTTCCTGACTTTGCAAGTTAACTAGTCAAACCAAGTGACAGACAATGATTTCTGTCGCTTGGGCTGTCTTTTGAACAAATCTGAGGCATCAAGCAGACTTGAAATATTGTGAAATGCTGAGATCAAGCACTCACAGCCGAAGTTGCTTAATTTTACTTAATTTTAAAAAGCGACAATTGTTATAAGAACCGTAGTAAGAAAGGACTGGGAATTTCAAGGAAAGTATCATGTTATTCAAGAAAGTACAAATCTAAAACTGCTTTTTTGATAGTGTGGGTCGTTTTTATAGTCCCGTTTATCTCGGTGAATAGGTCGATTTGGACCAAATCAAGCTTGGCAATGTTGCAGGGAGGTCAATTTAAGGTGCTGATTTACTAGCAAAGGTGCTCTTTCAGGCTGTATTGACAATTTATTGCGGTCTAAAACTCAAAAAAGAGAGACCGCTTGCCTCAGCGCATGCAAAGAAACTCAACCAAGTCATCATTGGGAACAGTCGGAGGTTGTCCGAGAAGATTTCTGAGTGATGGAGGAGCTAATGGGCTCCAATTTGGGGCAGATTTCAGCAGAAGCCGGTGAATCTATCTAACTCAAAATAAAAGTTCGCAGTAAATCATTTTAGTAGTAGTTTGTTAGTTTTATCAAAAAAGGTGCTTTACAAAATTTCGAAAAATCGGACGAAAAATGATCCTTTGACTTGTGCCCAGAAATCGAATCACTTGCCGACCGCTTAGAGACCCAGAAAGTTGGGAACAACTCCTCAAGAGTGTCTAGTGAAGGGCGATGATGCCAAGCTGGGTGCAATTTTCTGTCTTGGCCACTGAGTTTGCCATCTGTCTATAGAGTAAAATTTTGCTCTCAAAAACAAAAAGTGGTTTCGGACTTGTAACAAAGGCTAGCACAGTATCAAAGAAGGAAAGTAACAAGTATTCTGAAGTAATATAGTTTTGATTAAGTGCTTAATGTACATAGTAATTATTCTGTAATGTTATTAGAGTGTCTCTCCTCTCTTCATTGCCAGCGGAACATGTTTATATTACATTTTCTATGACATGCTTAATGGTGAGAAAGCACCAGAGGCCTTTCCTTAAATGTAGGTTATTCCTTGTTGCCTCCCCTTGTTACCTCAGTTACTTTACCTTGTCATAAAATATAAGGAACCCTTCCCAAGAAAGGTAAGGGAATTTCATCTACCAGCAACCACCAGAGTCATCTCTTTCTCACACGATATCTCTCTTTTGAATAAACATGGACAGATTTTAACCCAAATAATAGAGAGTCTTATATTGTTCTGTTCTGGCTGCTTCTTAGTCAAAGAAACCGCAATAACAAAATGTCTCAAATAAATCATATGATAATATTTACCCTGGTCAATTCTCCGCCTGCCACACTGTCAGAAATGCATTCCGATCAAAGACACCACCACCACAACCAAATAACCTAAAATGATGGTGTGGTATATATTCATCCTGATCACTTCTCTGCCTGTCATACTCTCAACCATACGCAAAAATTTTAACTGTAGTAAATATTTATCCCAATCAAGATCCCACTTGCCATACTCACAGCACCAATACATTCAAATCTAATGCTCCATAACCAAATACAAGATTGCATGGTAAATGTTTACCCCAATTCCAATTATTATTGAATCTGCCATACTTCTAACACCAATCTATTCCAATTGAAGCACCACCACAAACAAACCCCCTTTTTGATCCAGCAGGAGTAAATATATACAGATTTTAATGTTCCACCAGCCATACTCCCAATCAAACAAAAGTAACGCCATAAAAAACAAAAACCCCAATTCCATGCGCAAATGAACATGTAGAACCATCACGAAAATATCCCTATCACAAAATAAATCGCATGGTTAATATTTACCTTAAAAAACTTGTGAAACCCCCTCTCAATTACACCATCAACCCATAGAACAATAAACTCTAGATATGACACGGCCCTCGAAAACCTTCAATTTCAAGTTTTTTCCGAAAAGTCCAGGATGCATGATTGAAA
>JALLPH010001772.1:0-12355 GCA_036939855.1 Cyclotella choctawhatcheeana
GGTACCCAAAGTTTACTCTTCCAGCCTTTGCAGACGCAGCCTAGATCGCACGTATTATCTCATTGTCCAGTCGGTTGTAGTCTTTTATATCATCATCATCCAGCTGAATCTTCTTCTCGAACTTTTCGGCTAATTCATTCACTCTTTCAATAATTCGTTGATGATCATATATCATTTTCAGTTCCTCTTGATATGTTCGTTTCTTCTTAATATCGTATAGTTGGAATTCTCTTTGATATCCTTGTATTGGACAGAAGGAGTCATCCCCAAAAATCATTTTTTCGTCCATGTCGATGTACTGCATTGTGTGATCTGATGATGAGACTCCGTCATGGAGGTCTCTTGACCCAGCTCGGACCACAGCCCTGCGTACGTGCTCATCTCCCAGTATGAGATCTATTCGCTTCTTCCCTCTTGAGTATGTTGAGGGAGCTTCTTCCTCACTATGGATATCTGTGATCAGGTCGATTACCCCATTTTCTTTCATGAAATCGCTTAGTTGCTTCTCACTAACGTCTGCATTTGCATCCATCATGATTATCGGGTGATATCCTTTCTTACCCCATTCCTCGATCAGCATTGATATGTACTTTAATATCTTGTTCCTAGGATCGGGTTTCTTTTCGCCTTGCGCTCTTTGTTTAGTCCATATTTGTGAGTATGCTGTATCAGGTCCAGCTTTTGTTCCTGCTTTTTGGCACACTCTATATCCATTTATAACTAGTATTCCTGTTTCTTTTCTACCTCTAAGGGCCATCCATGTGAAGCTTCCAAGTGGGTCCGCTCCACGTTGTATCACTCTTCCACTTGTTTTACCCATTGATATCATTGCTGTTGCGCCAGGGAGGTATCCCTCCTTTACCGCTGAGCCTCCTGACATTACACATCGTGCTGTCTTATTAAATTGTAGGTTAGCATTTGCCATGAATGTGGCTCGTGCGTCATGGGACCAATTGATGTTTGTCTCCATCATGGCTAATACATCTATCTTCATTTCGTGCATTGCACCTATCTCCTCAACTCCTAATTTGTCGGGAGAGTGTTTAATACCGTTTACATTGTGTCCAGCAAATCTAATTATGCTTTCTACTTTATCATTCATTTGATCCCGCCAAAGGCATCTATATTTTTTCACTCGTTGCACTTTCGGCGTCAGATTCGCCTGATAGAGCTGCAGCCTTCTTTCGGTTTCTTTGCGCTCTTGTTAGATGTATTGTTGACTCCTCTTCTTCCGAGTCCACTACTATTACTGCTCTCCTCTTCTTCTCTCGCATTGGTCTCTACCGGTCCCACAGTGAGACCTGTATTGCTATTTTCATCTTGTTTAACCTCCGCGGTTTCACTATGTTCCTCTGGATTCGAATCTGATTTTGTATCATTGTTATTTACTTCATTTGTGATCTCCGCTTCCGCATCCTTCACCTCCTTGATCGTTGTGTCTGCCGGAGATTGATCCCAGTTTGACTTTACAGATGTATCATGGAGTTGCATGCGCAATTCTTCCGCTGACACGGCCTCTTCATCCTCTTCGTCGTTTATTCGACTAACGTCGAGGGTGTCCGCATAGTTCAGAAATGATTCGTGTTGAGCCTGAATTTCATGCATGGTTGCACTTGCAAGGTCTTGTATACCTCCAGCTACATTTGGAGTTTTGCCTGCATCTGGGGTAAAGAATTCGCTCGTTTGGGTCACTGGCTTCGTGTCCCCTTGATTCGCTCCAAAGTAACTGCCCGTCACAGGGTCCGGTTTCAGAGGTGTTTTCAGCATTTCTTTCTCCATGTCCTCTCCCATTTTTCCAGTTCTGTACCCCAATTTCTTTTTCAGCATGTGGACGTACAGATCTGCGAATTCATCGAATCTCGTTTCATTTCTTAATGCAATCTTATCAAGTGCTTCATTTATTCCGTCGCACAGACTTTTTCACGTGGAGTCAATCTAAAAACACGTGACACTGGACACAAATTTTGTCTATTTTACCTTCCTAAAGTCTAGTAAATAGTTAGAACGTGACAGGTAATCCGTTGAAACCACCCAATTTCCGCCGCTGTTTTATATCAACCTCCGATACACACAGCACAGGGATTGGCCGGGTATACAGCAATCGCACACGCGTCCCCTACTGGGAAACGGTACAAGGAGACGGTGTGAAATTGGTGAGAAATCGAGCGGACGAGAAACCGTGATAAACGAAATATCGTAACAACCTTAGGTAAATCACTGCAAACACCGGGCGGGGACGGCAGAGATTGTATAGTCAGACCCGAGAGGGCAGACAGAAGACTCCAGAAGGGAGACACTACGAGAATGAGCAAGGATTCTTCAACTTCTTTCATGAAGTTTGCCAGCAACATGGCGTCAAAGACCCCTCCGAGACAACAGAGATCCGGGGGTGGCCAGAACCCGAACCATAACCCATACTCGAACGGAAGAGGGGGAGGACGGAGTGGTGGTTGAAATACCAACCAAGGGAGGGGGGGATTTAAAGGACGGGGCAACTCGAAATATGTCCCTGACCCCTGGCTAAATGTGGAACATGCAAAGCCGGTGCTAACCCCAGCTGCCCAAAAGGTGTTGGATGAAATTATTAAGACGAGACCTAAGTGTGAGGTATATGAAGAAGATCTAAAGGGATTGACGATACGCGAAAGGGACATAATTGCCCTGTGCGTACTTATGATGAAAATCGTTGATAAGACGAGGAGTGTACGATTTAATTACAAGAATATTCAGGGCCTACGTGACAGAAGTAGAGCACAAATGATAGCTGCCACGACAAGCGATGAGAAATTGGACGAAATGATAAACTTTCTCAAACTTGGACAATCTTTTTGCAATCAACACACACCTCCAGTAATGTTTGCAGACTTGATAGGAGACACTGCGTCGATATTCCGGAGAGTAGATGAAGCCAACTTAACAGACAAGCCAAAAATCATCTACGATTTGATCATAGATCCATATCTAAAGAGACACTTTAACCCAAGTGAGGCAATAAAGAATCTTATGAGATCAATATCGAAGATGGACTACTCAAATATGTCAAGCATGGCTACGGTCAAAAGTGCCATGTGCAAATACATATGGAAAGCAGCCGGAACAGGCACAAGATTTGAGCCTCTTGATATGCCCAGCGAAATGGACGAAGTTCTATGGAACATAGCAACTGCCCCTCTGGATGATTACGAGGAGGGGAGTACCAATGATAATAATATACCCGCAAATTCATTTGCGGAAATGGTAGCAAAAGCGACTGAAGTACAGTCACAGTATAATAACAAATTTAAAGTGGTGGATGAAACCAAAGATAACTACGAGGATACCCAGAGTGAACTGGATGAAAAAGAGAATTCGAGCACAATATTAGAGCAGATAAAAGAAGTTTATACGCCAGAAGAAGAAAATGAAGCAGATATCCAAGATGACTCAGCAGTGCTAGAGGCGATAAGACAATCCCAGGAGGAAGCGTCCAAAACACCTGCAACAAAAGAAAATAAAGCATCCGATACAGAGACATCGGAGCAGACAGCACAAAAAGCCACGATAGAAAAGGCAATAGAAGTGTTTGAATGCAGTATAGAAAGACCAAATGATATGATAAAACTCGATCAGGACATCCTGCTGACCATGGAAGGGGAGGAGCTCAAGACGATGATACGACAAAAGTTAACATCGTATCTAGCGAGTCACTACTCAGTACAAGGACCCGAGATATCGGAGTTGATAATGAAACTACCCGCGGCAGGAATTGCATCACTTATAACCACTGAAGGAAAAATGAGCGAATTCCTGAAGAGGAAAGGATACTCACCATCCAAGAACCTCGACATACAATCACCAGGGAAGGTGTACGGAAGCCATCCATTAGCGTCGAACAAGATTCGACGATTCCAAATTCGTATTAGCCAAACAAATGGCCCGAATGAGGTGGGAAAAATAGCCATGACGGTAGCGAGTACGTTGATAGACCTAGCAGGTAAGATGGAGAACCACATACTAGCACTCTGCCCATCAAATCCTTCAAGTATGGAGTCGAACCTTTGGGACAAGGAGTCCCTACTGCAGAAGGTTACAGGATGGTTGGAATACATCGGAAACATAGACCATATTACATGGCAGAAGAAGTTGCAGGTAGATATAATAATAGAAACATCATTGGATGTGGCATACGTACTAAACGTCACTAGTGCAAGAACATCCCCAGAATGCGAAGCATTCAACAGCTTTTTGAAAGCACAAAACATCATACTAAAGATTATCGATGTAGAAGAGAACATTCAAGAGCCAGCTGCACTGGCTGTCAGAATGAATAGATATTATGATGAGAAGAAATGTATTGCAGAGCTACGCGAACGTCTAAGAGAGACATCATCGTATGAAGTAGCGGAAGGCAGCATAAACATTAAATGGAGGATGGTTGCTGTACCTTCTGATGAGACATGAAAGATAGTAATGGGAACCATAGAGGCCCAAAGATCGATAGCAGCAATTGTGACTGACAAACTATTGATGGATCTAAACAGCACTCCTCAACAGGAACTGTACCCACATACTGGAAACTGGATGTTCCATCGAGGGAAAGAAGATGATGGCGCAATGAATACAATGAAAGAAGGTATTCGATGTCAGCGCGATTATATGGAACAGACAGAAACAATAACTGTTGTGGGTCTGGGATACTTTCCACTGAAAGAGAGTAAACCAGTGATGAAAGTAAATGACCATGGAAACTCATCTGGCCACACAGCCGCGCAATTGATAGTTCTGGAAGATGTGCTCACCAGAGCCGGTAATTTCGAAGCCTCACCTTTCGATGGAGTTTACGAGAAGCCAAATGGCAGTTACGTCTTCACGGGTAGCCGTAAATACACAAGTAAAATGAGAGACTACTTCCGGGACGGAGCCTTCTTGAGCAGCCTAATACTATGGGGGTTCACAAATCATCGTGACCAAACAGTTAAGGCATTCTGGCGAAAGTTACCAGAGAATGATGATAATACAACAGAGCATACTATCATAGATCCACAGAGCATGGATCATACAAACGGTGCAGATACGGAAGAGGTTGCAGAATCCCAGGTAGCTCCGGCAATACCCCTCGGACATCCTCCTCCGATCTCATACCAAGACCGATTTCAAAAGCCACCACAATACGAACAAGTTGATGGGAAAAAGGTCAACTTCAATGCGCATTATGAATGGGCCGCAACACAATCCGTATCACGACCCGCTAAATGATAAAACCCACGCTGAACTCAACCGGTGGAGCATGGCTCCAAGCAAGAATATCGAAGTACCAAAATTCCCAGGAACGATTGGCCACGAGGGACTAGAATACATCGTCAACTCCATTTTGGAGCAATTTAGAACATACATCCCAAAAATAACAGAGGATGCCTGGAGTGTATGTGACCCAGCTGCAAGATTAGTGAGCTTACTAATACACCGGGACCAAGCACTCCTCAGTTGCATAAATGACGCTCTAGACGCAAATATGCGCAGAATCATTGGTGAGATATATAACGAGCACAGCGAGGACACAGATCAGATAAACAATATGAGAGGGACGGGTGTACCGCCAACACCAGTCTCGAATCTGAAGTACACGGAAGGTACAGCTATGTCACAGTCGGAATTCCATACTCCTGGAGGAGAGCCAATGATCCCTAAAGTGAGCACGGACATTCGGAAACTCGCACATGAGACATCGGCTTTCATGGAAGATGAAAGACGTAAATTTGATGAGTACAACTCGAAATTAAATGTTAGTGGTATAAATCAGGAGGAGGATGATGATAATATCAAGAGCCCATCCACTGACAATCTCAAACGGGAATTGGCAAATGAGACTACATTAACCAACTGGTCCCAAGAAATATCAGAAAATGATATGATCACAAATGCTGCGATCGATGAACATCTGAGAGAACAAGATGAGAAGTCGAAGACAAAGATAAGCAGCACGGTTGAGAGTACTGAAAAGGCCATGGCTCATAATAATATAGATATGAAATTGAACTCGAAGGAGACCTCACCACGAGAGAACAATAATATATCACCAAAAATGAAAGAGGACAGCAACAATTCGGAGGATAAAGTGTTGCAAGAAGCTGAATCTGGCGAGAGCAGCGCAAGCAGTGGACTTCCCATAGGAATCAATGATGAGAACGATGGGACTGCCAAGATAGAGTCAACACCAACAAAACGAACCACGCATTCTCGTCGGTGCAAATCCAACGATACAAACTACAATATAAATTCTACAGGGACTGGAAAAGATGCAACTTAAGCTAAACTGGGGTATTGGACCCGCGAAACCCAAGATAGAACTGAAAACCAATATAGACGCCTTTGGGGATGAATTAAAGAAGAAAGAGCCTGGAATAATAAGATTTGTAGGCCATAATGTTAACGGAATAAAATACAGTGAAGACAAACTGGGTGTAGAAGAATTATGTGCAATGCATGAGATGGAGATAGATGCACTTGCCATGATGGAAACCAATGTAAATTGGACCCATGATGCGAGAGCAAGCTTCATGGCTATGGCCAACTTAAGATTTAACGGAACAAGCCGATGTGTTACATCAGGAGGACACTCAAATAAGGAGGGATACCTGCCAGGCGGAACTGCGCTGGTTACCCAAGGCAGACTCTGTGGAAGAGTAATGCAACGAGGCTCAGATCCGTTGGGCAGTTTCACATGGATGGCTCTCCGCGGCAAGAAGGAGACTGGCGTTTTAATGGTGAATGTATACAGAGTATGTCAGAAGGCAGGAACTCGAGCTGGACCTGACACAGCCTATTCACAGATATGGACAAAAATGAGAAAACAAGGGGACCGAAACCCTGATCCCAGGAACAAATGCCTTGACGATGTGTCGAACCTGATACTGGAATGGGCACAACAAGGATATCACCCACTGATCTTGATGGATGCAAATGCTGAATGGGAAGAGAAACACTTAAAAGAGTTCACTGAAAAGAATGGACTGATAGATATTATCACTGATATCCACAGTGAAGAAGATCCACCTCCAACATATGCTAGAGGTAGAAACAAAATCGATTACATACTTGGAGATGACCACATACGAAGAGCAGTGGTACGTGCAGGGGCGATGGACCTTATGGATGGAGTATCTCCATCTGACCACACCATGCAATACATCGATGTAGATGAGCGAATCCTATTTGGAGACGACTCTTTTTGCCCGATAATGGGGTACCAACGAGAATTTAGACTATACGATGTAAAGAGGAAAGAAAGTTTCAAAGAGAAACTAATGGAGATATACAAACATCAGAGCATATTTGAAAGAGTAGAAAAATTAGCAAACAGGTTCGAGGAGAAGCAATGGACCTATAAGGAGTACGATGCCTACGGCAAACTTGACAAGGAAATGATGGATGCAATACGAGCTGCTGCATCACGAGCCGGCCGAGTAAACTATGGGTATCAGCGATCGAAAGACCTATGTGTAGCTGGAGCAACTATAAGGCTCCATAAGGCAATTCTTTCATGTATCAGAAATCAGAGAGAATACAGCGACAAACTGATACAACTGGCACAGACCTTAGATATTGAGCTTCCACGAAGAGAATCCATTACCTTCACAAAAGCACAGGCAAATGTCTGCGAAGCATGGAAAGCAAAACGGCTAATAGAGATAGATGATGGAGAACGGAGAGCTGCATGGTTGGACGAGATTCTAACACAAAAGGCACTAGAGGTGGGAGGTGATCCTGCAAAAGCTATAAAGTGTATGATCAATGCAGCAAAGCGCAAAGGCATGTTTAAAAGACTTCGGGCAATACTGAAATCGGCCTGGTCATCTTTAGACTATATCGAAGTCCCCAATGAGAAATGGCTATTGGATGAGGAATCCAATGAATTGTACGAATTTGACAATGGGATTTTCGTCGCACACGCCAAGTTTGACGAGAACCTGTATGAACAGTATGGACAAATCAAGATCCCACCGAATACAGCCAAGGTTGTAGAGGTTGAGATATCAGGTGATGCTATATATGTAAAAAACCCGGAATCGATTCAACAAGCGACCTGGTCGAGGGTAACGAAACCTGAAGAAATGGAACAATGGCTATTAAAACGCAACAAGCGCCATCTCCAACAAATGTACATTGAAAACTGCCCACCAACAAAGAGCAACTTCGCTCCGATATTGGAAGAATATGGTACATCGAATAAGGCCAAACAAGTTTTAAATGGAGAATGTGACTTGAAATCCCTGAACTTGAGCCCTGAAATGAAATGGTTCCTAGAGAGCCTAAAGATGAATGAGAGTGAGAAGAAGCTGGACATACCCAAACGAATGTCAAAGGAAGACTTTCAAAAAGTAATGAAGCTCCAAGACGAGACCACCACATCATCGCCATCGGGCATCCACTATACACTTTGGAAAGCATTGGCAGAAAAAGACGAATTAGCAGAGCTCCACGCATTATGGCTCAGTATACCATTCATGTATGGTTTTACATCGGCGAGGCACCTGAAGGAGATTGATTGCATGCTGGAAAAGAAATGTGGAGTACGGAGGATCCATATTCTTCGTATAATCGGCCTCATGGAGGGTGATTTCAATGCATACCTTAAATGGGCCTTTAACCAACATGTAATGCCGAATGCAGAAGAATGCGGCAACCTATCCCCACACCAATGGGGAGGTAGAAAAGGAAGAAGCGCTATTGCGTGTGCCTTTAGAAAACTGATCACGTGGGAGTATTTCCGGTATGTGAAAGAAACAGTGGTATCATTCCCGGGAGACCTACAATCTAACTTCGACAGAATGCTGCCGAGCTTAAACTCAATATTTGCAATGAAGAACGGACTTGCAGACACTGTGTGCCGATGCAGAGCGGCAACGGTTGAACAATTCGAACGACCTGTGAAAACTGCAGCCGGAGTATCAAAAGGAACTTATAAATATGAAGATGGCGATGTAAAGATGGGCGGTGAGGTCCAAGGAAAGCCTGATAACATGCAACTATGGACCATCACATCAAGCTACCTGCTAAACCTTCACAACAGGATTTGCCAAGGGGTCACTATGGTGGACCCCACTAAGACATTAGTGAGTAGGCGTACAGGGGACGCATATGTCGATGATAAGGACTCCCTTGCCAGCGCCCCAATTACACAGACTGCGGAAGAGGAGTCGAAAACATTGAAAAAGAAGCCCAGATGTGGTCCATTCTAATATCCCTAGTTGGTCAAGCATTTGCCTTCCATAAGTGCTTCTGGCGGCAAATGCTATGTTAGATGCCGCTCGGTGGATACTTTATAATAAGGCCAAGGCAATACTTTGAGAATCTTCATGTATGGATAAAGGATCACCGAGGACGGCCGTCAAAGATAAAATACAAGCATCATGACCAACCAAATGAAGGATTAGGGGTGATGCTATGCCCAACCGCTAACCAGAAGCCGGAATTTGAGAAACGATTATCTCAAGCCAAAGAATATGCCAAAAAGGTTCAAACCACAAGATTCTATGTCCACGAAGCCTGGACTGCATTGACAGTGAACGTGCTACCAAGTATTACCTACTCCTTCCCAATAACAAGGTTCACGAAATCCCAACTACTCAGTATATCACGAGTACTGGATAACGTGTTCTTACCCAAGTTGGGAGTAAACAGAAAAATGAAAAGAATAGCGGTATATGCTCCACTGGAATACGGAGGCATAAACTACCCAAGTGTTGCAACAATACAAGACCAGAAAGGTATTGCATTGGTAATGAGACAATTACAACTGGGAAAGGAATTATCCCATGATCTTCGAATACTAATCCAGACTGCTCAGTTGGACTCAGGGATGATAAACCCAATTCTGGATGATACTGATCTAAGTTTGCCATATATTGAGCCTGGCCACATAATGCACCTGCGGGACAGACTTCGAGAGCTAGATGGGAGCATTGTAATCGAGGACATATGGTACCCGACACTCCAGCGGGAGAGAGACGTCTCAATAATGGAGACTCTGTCTCGACTCCCAGGGGTAACGAAACGAGAGCTTGAACACGCGAACCAGTGCAGAAAATATACTAGAGTTATCACGATTGCAGAAATGGCATCTTTATGCGGAAGATATATCCCACCAGACAGATTCAATGGACGATGGAGGGCCAATTCGTCATTGAAATGGACGAGGCAACCACCACCAACAGGTCCAATGTGGGACAAGTATCGACAATTGATTAAAAGAGCATTCTGCTTTAAAAAGAGGAACACAAAAATTGGAAAACAAGTACCGCTGGACCAGCCACTTGGACAGTGGTATAGAAATGCCCGCCGCCATATTAACTACACGGCATACCGAACCAGAAGGGTACTATTCATACAGCAGTCGGGCCAAGGTCCACTGTGTTACGATAGATACGAGACAAATGAGAAAAGAAACTATTTTGTGGAAGAAGGTACAAGCTTGAAACTACCAATTGATGCACACCCGGTGACAACCACTTTGTCTCGAAATGGAAATTTAATTGCTGATCAAGAGTACAACAATACTGAGAATACAGTGCTAACCAAATACCAACAGACGGACAATGATGAAGAGGAGGTAGGTGACACCACCTTGGAAATACTACAAAAATCAGACACTTTGATTGCATGCTCCGATGGATCATATGATCCAATCACGTCTAAGGCTGCATTCAACTGGAGAGTCGTCACAGACAGTGAAACGGGCCTAACTCAATGTAGTGCACCAATAAATACAAATCCCAAATACATGAATTCGTATCGAGCAGAGTATGCGGGAATTCGGAGCCTGGTGAAATATCTCAAAGCCAGAGAATTATACCACAAGAAGATTACAATATATTGTGACAGTAAGTCATGTGTTAACGAATTAAACAACAAGTACGAACCGAGCATGACAGACCTCGACAAACCGGAGAGTGACATCATTCGATCTATCAAGTCTATGGCAAGAACCTTCAAAACGCTGCAATTTGAATGGGTGAAAGGCCATCAAGATGACGATGATGAGACCCCATTCGACGAACGACCGTTACCAGTGAGATTAAACATCGCGTGTGATATCTCAGCAAAAGAATGTATGCGGAAATGCATAAAACCGACTAAGAGACCGAGACCAATGGAAGGGGCTGGTGCGACTCTGTACCTCGGTACCAACATGGTTACCACAGAAATGAAAGAGCAGATACAATACGCTGCACAAGTCCCCCAAATGAGAACATATATCAAGAAGAGGTTCAAATGCACTGAAGAACAAATTGACACGATAAATTGGAGTGCCCTCGGAAGAGCAAAGAAGCGACTGAAACTCCACCAATCCATCCGTATGTCAAAGATGATATACGGATGGCTAAATGTTGGAGTCCAGAAGAAATACATGGGACAAGACGACACGTGCCCATGTTGTGGAAACGCCATTGAGACACAGATCCACTTATACAGATGCAAAAACGAAAAAATGAGACAAACACTGAAAGAATCCATTTCGTCGGCAAAGACCAAAATGGTACACGACGGGATACCTTCAAATATATATAACCCATTTATAGGAGAGATCTGCCGTATGGCAAAGGTAGAACATCCTGATAAAAACTATGACATCGAAAGTGAAAGTCATCATGAGACAGTACTCTCACAACGAAAGATAATGAAAGAGGCAATACTGAGAGGAGTTTTACATATAGATTGGACTATAAAACTTCACGAGCAATGGAAACCAAGACCTCAGACAAAAGATGGAAAGAAAGTTCATCAAAAAGACTCAATGGAACAAACGACATCATTGATTCAAGCGGTATGGACAATATTCGAAAACCAATGGAGTCAACGGAACGAAATCCTACACGGTAATGAAAATGAATTGATTGCCTCCAATAAACAACAGAAATATAAGAGATATATGGAATTTAGACGGTCAAAGTACCAACTGTTACGTCGATGCGACCATCACATGACAGAGCACCCAATATGTGACGTGATAAAATGGTCACAGAAGTATATGACAGCAATCCTAAAGAATCTTGAGGAAATGCACAAGCAATATCTGAGAGAAATTAGGATTGAGGAGGAGGGCCTCCAACCTATCACTGCATTTTTCAGCCCTGTCAGTGCGGCTACGCCGCCCTGCCAGGGAGATCCTGGATAGGCCTTTTGGGAGAAATCTATTGTGGGAGCTTAGGTGCTTTTCATAATGGGAGCCTGGCAATGCGGCTAACGCCGCATTGCCAGGCTGACAAAAGATTTGCCGGGGGGAATGATTCATACCCATTCCTCCTTGCTGTGCAATTTGCCTGATCACTACCTAAGTCACTTGTAAATGTACATAAAAATTTTAGTTAATCATCAT
>JALLPH010001773.1:0-10034 GCA_036939855.1 Cyclotella choctawhatcheeana
TCTGTACTAGCTAATCACTGTAGGACTAAGCAGGCCAATGGTTTCCGACTATCGGAATAAATCTAGATTTGCCCACGAATATTTAAAAGGAAATAACGCACTATAAGTAAATTCCAAAGCCACCAACGTTCAACTTCTTAATCAATCTCAAGCCGCCGCCACCACAACAACTGCAACGATGGAGGATAACAACAACGATAACAACGACGATCAGTCCTCCTCCTCCGGAATCTTAACGGAACACAATAACTTCGACGATCTGTCCTCCTCCTCTTCCCTCGACGACGGCGGTTACGATCCGTTCGATTGCGAGGATTACAAATTGTCATTCAACACCAGTCGTAACGACGCTACCATGGCGGGACGAAGGAACATTGTGGACATGTTGATGGAACGAAGCTGTCGCGGCGGAGTTTCTTCTTCGCTTAATTGGAATTGGGGCGTGGCGGGCGGCGGTTTCATTGCGGAGAACGATGATATGCACATGATGACCACTTCTTCTTTGCAAGAGAACGATGAATCATCATCTGCTTGTCCGAAGACACCAAAGTCTAAGATCGATGATAATAATAATGATAATGGTACGATGGTGAATCATCAGCTTATGCAGGCTGCCGTTCTTCGTGATGCTGTTGCTCATCGGAATTTGAATGGAGCTACCACGTGAGTATCTAACTTGACTTTATTCATGAAGGGCAGGACTACACTTGAAGCAGTGTTGGAATTTTAGATGCTGCACCATTATTTGATGCTGACAAAATATATGTCATTTTCTCCTCTCTTTTTTTTCAACTCAGTCTTGACGCTCCCACCACTCCAGTGGGTAACAACACGAACAACCCCATTGATACTACTTCATTACAATCCACTGTCAAAGCATNTCAGTCTTGACGCTCCCACCACTCCAGTGGGTAACAACACGAACAACCCCATTGATACTACTTCATTACAATCCACTGTCAAAGCATCCAAATCATCACAAACTAATCCTCATCCCATCCCAAGAAGAACATCCTCGCTCCATTCCGATTTAATCTCCTTCGTGGAATATTCCACCGCCACACGATTCAAGGCCTCGTACCTAAAACACCTGGGGGGTAATAACAACAACAACAACAATAATAATAATAATCGACTCGTTTCCAATTCACCCGCCGCGGCGCTTAACAACAACAACAACAACATGACGCGAGAACAGCTCGAAACGCAAGAATTGTTACGGCAGCATTTACGACAGGAGGGACGATCCTTACCGGGTGTACAACAGCAGAGGGGTGTCGTCTTTCCGCGGAGATTGTTGAATCCGTTGCAACGACGGGAGCAGGCTGCCACTAATAACAACAATAATGTCAACAGCAACAATAACAACAACAATGCACCGACAATAAATCATCCACATCATCGTCCACTACCACACAACCGTATGCCCAACCGTCCCAATCCCAACCCATCGGTATCCACCATATCCATATCCTTCTCCAATAACGGCCGTACACTGGCCTCCACGCACGGCGATCACACCGTGAAAATAACCTGTGCACACACCGGTAAATTAATACGTACATTAGAGGGACATCCGCGTACACCGTGGACGGTCAAATATCACCCCACCAATCAAAAGATCGTTGCGTCGGGATGTTTGGGGTTTCAAGTTAGGGTATGGGATTGGAATTACAGGACCGAGGAGGTACGGGGGAAATGGAGACGGGAGTATGAACGAAAATACGGTGGACGGTATAATGTCGATGATAATGGTAATGCAGTGGAATATACCAAGGATGGACTGTGGATGATTGGGAGATGTTGTAGTCCCCGTGGAGTTATGGAGGGCAGCGGCGGTTGGAGGGGGAGGAGGAATAATACTAATAGTAATAATGGCAAACATCGACAAGACCAACGTCGAGACAATGTTGTAGGAGGAATCACGGATGAGTACACAGCTTCCGGATTGGAGGAATTGGGTATACCAACGTCCGATCCGGCGTGGTATGACATCGATTCGAAATCGTACAATTATCACGAGGGGATCGGGGTATGTCTAAACATGATTCGATTGAGTCATGCCATTATATCCTTGGCATTCCATCCCTCGGGCGATGTATTGGCCGTGGCCAGTGGTTCCACTTTGCATCTTTGGGATTACGACGAGGAAGGCCGTAAGGCTAGGAAACGGAAGGCATTAGCAGCTCGATCCGATGACCATCCTTCGAATAGTCGGCAATCGCAAGAACGAACACTATCCGAATCACGTATTTTAAATCGCGATCGCAACAATCCCGACTTCCCAACGTCACGAACAATAACCATCAGTCATGAGTCGGCATTACGATGCGTCCATTTCCCCCCCTCGGGTGATACGCTTATCATTGGTGGAGTCAACCCCACAAGTGCCAACGAAGGGTTGGCCCACCGTCATCCGAGGGGACGAGGTGGTATGAGCGGGGGTGGCATGTCCTTTCATTTACGATTGTGGGATTTCGACTTGGAGGCGGTGTTGAATCCCCCGGCGATGGAGAGTCCAGTTGGTGGCGGTGGTGGTGGTTTTGCGCAACCGCAGGTGAATGGTGGTGGTAATCATGCATTAGCAAGCAATGTAGGTGGACAGGTAACGGATGAAGGAGAAGTTACGTGGAATTTTTCGGGAACGAGAAGACCTCTGAGTGATGTAAGTTTTGAGTTCCTACATTATTATTCTCTTCGTTATGCAACTGTGTAGCTCATGTATGATGATTATCTCCTTTTCAAAATTAGCCACGGATCATCATTCCGCGAGTTTTGCTCTACAACGACGGCGGATTTGATTTGTCCAAGGACGGAAAGATTCTCTCCGCTTGTGCCGAATACTGGTATGTCCTCTATATGCACGTCAAATTATCAGCTGCGCTATGTGAATAGATTGACATCTAAGGTTCATTTTCCTGATATCATAGGCTACCACAGGGCATTGATAATGCCATGGAATTGCTCCAAAGTCAGCAGCAATTAGATGATGAAGAAGAAGTGGCACCGGCGACAACAACAGGTGATAGCAGACCATCCTCGCCAACACCTGAATTCACCTCACAATACCAGGCAACTCCATCACCCATGCGTTCAACATTCATCTTGGGAGATCCTCGAACTCCTCCCCCAAATTCGAATTATACATCGTTGGAACCCCCGCCTCCACCTGGGAATCGTAATCTATCCCGCTCATCAAACCCCATGGGAACATTTCTCGCAACAACTCATAACCCACATCCCTTGTCAATGGTAGCTCCTAATCATCCAGCATACGAAAAGGAAGGTGGACGGTATGTACCTCACATTGTTACAATTAGCATGGACACAACACCTTCTCTTTCAAAAAAAGGCAATGTCAAAATCAATCCCAAGAGACCTTTAATCGAATTCGAGAGTATGAGACGACAGCCCAATTTAGGCCAACTAGTAAACGCGGCACCGCTCGATGGTGCCAAGGCCTCGGGTGTGACATGCGTGAAATTATCACCCTCGGCGGAATACTGCCTTCTCGGATACGGAGTGCGTGACAATCTCCCTTCCACGAATGGAAGTGATCCTCGTCATCCCGTCACGGCATTGTATAATGTTAACAGGGGGATGGTGCACGTTTCTACCTTGACGAGTATCGAGGATGATGTCAATATTGCTCGTTTCCATCCTGAGAGTGGGTATGGGTTTGTCTATGGGACGAAGCAGGGTCGTGTGAGAATATTGTCAACCAGGGTACGTTTCGTAGTGTATCTCGTTTTCTGACATAACTTTCTACACCAAGATGTTTAATTCACTTCATATCCAATTTCCAAACTTTATAATAGCCGTGGAATTATTATCATTTATAATGCTCATATATGAATGTAGCCCAATGACCAAATGCACCTTGATAGGCTGAATGATGACCGCCACAGAATGTATTGAAGTTTCATCAGTTGTTCATGTTCTATGGTTGTTCACAAATCACAAATATTAATTATTAGTAACTTGTATCAGTTAGGTTTGTAGTTATTAGCAGTCTAATGTAATTTCTAGTGCCGCATTATTCATTTTATATTATGATGGACTGCATTGTATCCCATGAGCATCTATCTATATATTTATTTAGTCAAACGTCATACTACGGTGTACCATCTACAGCCATATTGCTCTATCGGTAGCTCCAGCACTCATCTGACAATTAAATCAACTTCTATTTACTGTGCATTGAGGGTAATCCTATCATCAATCCTCATAATCGTTATAGCAGCTTCCGTAGCGAAACGAAGACTCTTGATTTTGGAAATTGCCGGTTCCACCACGCCAGCTTTGAGGTTGTCACGAATAACACCGTCAATCAAATCGAGACCCATGAATTTTAGACTGGGATCCTCGTCGTTATTCCCATGCTGTCCCTTGGCGTGAACGGAACGCAGTTTGGCCACGAGTTCGGAAGCATCCTTGGCGGCATTCACGGCCAAAGTTTTCGGTATGACGAGGAGTGCATCGGCATACTCTTGAATGACGAGCTGTTCCCTACTGTCAATGGTGTGAGCGTAGTCATCGAGATGGACCGAGAGTGCAGCCTCGGCGGCCCCGCCCCCCGGCACGAGTGTATTGCTCTCGAGCATCCTCTTGACGACACATAACGAATCATGCAATGCACGATCCATCTCATCGAGCATGTATTCATTGGCACCTCTCAAAACGATGGTACTGGCACCGTGTCCCTTACACCCGTAAACATAGAGCATCTCTCCGTCACCGATTCTAACCTCTCTAACGGCATCACACGCACCCAAACACTCTAAATCGAACGATTCATTCCCCTCCATATCGGCCATGGTAGTTACGACCCGTCCCCCGGTGGCCTTGGCCAACCTCTTTAAATCCTCACGATTGCACCTCCGTGCGCATATAATCCCCGCCTCCACGAAGTACTTCATACACAAATCATCCACGCCCTTGGTAGTTAGCACCACCTTGGCACCGGCATCGATAATTTTATTGATACGTTCCTTGGTAATATCCATTTCGCGTTGTTTGATATTTTCAATTTCGGCGGGATCCTTGACAATGACCTGTACGCCCATACCCATGCGATGACGTTGTAGGTTCATATCGAGCATGGCAATTTTAACGGTGGGTGAATCGGTAGAGCTTTCGACGGAGGTGGGCATACCCTGGGCGGCACGCATGGCATTGATGGCGAATCCCCCGTCGATGAGATGAGATTCCATGGACGATTTTCCGTGTGCCTTGAGAATATGAATGGCCGATAGGGGATACTTGTACTTCTCGCCGCCGTTGACTGCGGGAGTGGCGTCGCCCATGGCCTCGTATCCCGCCACATCGGCTTTCGTGGCCGTCATTTTAACGGATTTAACGGCGTCCACTGCCAATTTGGCAAAGTACTCCGATTCCTTACCGATGATTTTCGAACTCATACTGGTCTTGGCGGCATTAATCAAATGTTCCTCACCCAACGAATCGACGTGAACCACCATCTCCTTCTTGATATAACTCACTGCCGCCTTTAAAGCCGATCTATATCCGCTAATAATGGTGGTGGGATGTATCCCACTCTTGACCAAATCGTTCCCCCTCCTCAACAACTCGGACGCTATAATAACAACGCTGGTGGTACCATCGCCCACTTCCGAATCTTGCAAATTGGCCAAATCGACCAAAACGCGAGCGGCGGGATGTTCCACTTCTAGAGATTTGAGTATGGTAGCGCCGTCGTTGGTGATTAGGACGTCGCCGATATCGTCTACTAGCATTTTATCGAGGCCCACGGGTCCCAGGGAGGTTTTGACAATGTTGGCCACGGCCAAGGCGGCGGTGACGTTGGCGGTGCGGACGTCTTGGCCTGTTTCGCGTGTGCCGTTGATGAACTGCCGTTTGTTTATTGTTTTATGAGAGTTCATTGGATATAGCAATGCCATCAGTAGTGAGAGATTATATTTGAAAAATCATGGACGAATGCATAATGACATCGGGGGGCATCAAAACAATATGTTCCGTATTGTCAAAATGATGAGTAAAGTTACGTACCAGACCTGTGCTTGCTGGATTAGGAGCCGACATTGTTGATTTGTGTGCTTATCGACTTTGTGTAGTCGTAGCAAGTCGTGGTGTGCGGTGAAGGCTTTTTTTCGTCCTTTGTCGTGTGGTTAGGCATTTCTGTTTAGAGGGCCAAGATTTTGCTGTAAGGGGATGACCCCCCTAAGCCCCCCTTTTTATTACTTTTAGTCAAAATGACAGGAAACGCGGAGGGGAAGCCGAGACAATGAAGTGAGGGGCAGCCTATATACGTATGATGATCAGAAAGTTTTAGCGGGCCATAATGGACTTTTAACCTCTTCCCTGGATACCATATCTATTTTACATGGCCCATATTTTTTGTGCCAAATGATCTGTGATGATGGCCAATGGCCAGCGCAAACAAACCCGCCCAGCAATCCCGAACGGTACACTGGAATGGATACAGCAGCCAGCAGCGAGGATGCGATGGGAATCCAAGCAGCCCGCCTGCAAGTGTCATCTTCTGCTATCTACAGCTCTCCCCAACACACATTCGTGTCTGCCATTGGAACTGGAAGAGCAGAAATGAAGAATCGTATCAAAAGCAACAAAAGAGGGATAAATCGATGATCATTATTTTCAACTGCTCATAATCGAAATCATCAATCTCTCCGCAATCAGTTAATAGATGATGCCAACGCACAAGACCGCCGCAGCACTCTTCATCCTCCTCACCGCCGCAGCTACCGACGCCACCAGTAACTCCGGGTGCTACCCCGCATGGACGTCCGGTTCGGCCTACAGCCTCGGCGCAAAAGTGTCCTCTTCACTCGTCGTCAATAACGCCACCGTCACTAAAAACTTTGAATGCAATCACGGCGAAACGGCCGCATTATCGCATTGTCCGCAATACGATCCGTCCATTACCGAACAAGCCGATGCGGCCTGGATCGATTTGGGGGAATGCAACGGTGTGGCAATCACATCCTCTCCCACTGATGCACCGACGCATGCCGCCTGGTCATCTTCCAATAATGGCTGCCCCGACGAATGGATCGAAGGCCATTCCTACAACTCCGGAGAATTGGCCACGATAAACAATGTGGTGTACCGTTGCTCCTCGGTTCCATTCGTGAATGCCTGGTGCGGCAATCCATCGTACAAACCCGGAGATTCTAGGTATTGGGGCGAGGCATGGACTTTGCTAGGTTCGTGTACGGGGACTATCGCTCCCTCGTCTTCGCCCGTGTTTGTATCCATCGCCGATGCCGGGGGATGTCCGCCCGTCTTTTCGGAAGATGACGTGTACGAGGCCGGCGATAAGGTCGAACTCAACGGACTCGTCTATCAATGCAAGGCTTGGCCGTATTCGGCGTGGTGCAGTCGCAAGGATTACGAACCCGACAGTGTCAATTCCAAGGATGCGTGGGTGTTATTGGGATACTGTCGGGGAACGATGGCACCCACTTCTTCTCCCGTGTTTGTGGACTTGATCGATGCCGGTGGATGTCCCAATCCGTACTCGGAAGACGAGACCTACGACGAGGGGGATGAAGTTTCGATTATTGTCAACGGTGATGCCGGACCCACCGTTGTTTACGAATGTGCCGCGAGTCCCAACGATGCCTACTGCAATTCTTACAAACCGGGAGATTGGTCCAAGTTGGGCTGGACATTGAAGGGTTACTGCGATGGAACTATTGCTCCCACCTCCTCTCCGGTATTTGTATCACTATCGGATCACAATGGATGTCCCGAGACTTACAGTGATTCATCCGCATACGAAGCAGAGGATAAGGTATCCGTGGAACTCGACGATACATATTCTCTTGTGTATCAATGTCTATCGGACGTGCATCTCTCTCAATTCTGCTCGCATGCCGCGCCTGGAACCATTCCGGCATGGACTCTTATCGGTCGCTGCGATGGGACCATGGCACCCACCGCCTCACCCAACTTTAGTTCGCTCGTTGAGATTGGGGATGGATGTCCTCTTGCCTACGATGAAGCCACTGACTACCAAGCGGGAGATTTAGTGGCGGCATTTGTCTCGGATAGTCCCGAACGTACCATGGTCTACGAATGCAGAGCCTTGCCCGATGGGGCTTACTGCAATGCCGGTCCTCACTATGCCCCCGGTTCCGATAATGACTCCATGGGATGGAGTCTCAAGGGATACTGCGATGGAACATTATCTCCCACTCAATCTCCCATTGTCTACGCCCCATCGGCCAAATGCAGGTATTACAACGGTACGCAACCGATCGTCATTGACAACTGGTCCACGTCCGACCTAACCACCTACACCACCGGAACACGTGTACGAAAGGGCGTCAACATTTACAAATGCAAGGGATATCCGTATACCTTGTATTGTCGTATGGCGGCGTACGAACCGGAAGAAACGGCAATTTGGTCCGAGGCGTGGATTAGGGCGGGGACATGTACCGATGCATTGGCTCCGACGACGAGTCCTTCGGCGTCACCGACTTCTAGTCCTTCGACGTCACCCACTTCTAGTCCTTCGACGTCACCCACTTCGAATCCGTCCAAGAGTCCCAGTTCTAGCCCTACTTCATCTTAAAAAGAACGGTTACTCTACAGAATTGAGTGGAGAGAACATGAATTGAATTGGTATTTAGGTAGTATAATATATTATATGTAATCTATAAACTCACATTTGAGCTTAAGCAATGCGATGATCAACCTGCACTACCTGGAAACAAATCTTCAGGATCGGCCAACAAGAGATGCCATATTGTATCGACGTACTTAATATCATTTTCCTCGCATCATCTCTCTCTAAAACAATTCATTAAATAGATGAATTGGGAGCTATTCATCCTTGTCTTTCTCCGACACCAATACAATCAGAATGCATGATGACATCAGGGAAGCACCAAAACAAGATGTTCCGAATTATCAAAATGCTGAGCTCAGTTACATACCAGGCATGTGCTGTTTGATAGTTTTGATGGAAAGTGTTTAGAATTAGGCAGACAGCGCACACTTGGAAGAGTTTGATCAACCACTATTAGATATATTGCACAGTTTATTCAACAACTAAATCTCTATTTCAATTTGTAACAGTTTCACTTTCACCAAAGAGTTTTTGAGCAACAGGCCAGGCTTTAGCTTTGTGTGGTGTTTAAAAGCTTTGCAATGACGATCGGGTAAATTGCATAATGATTTTATTGCAAAGTAGTATTCACTAAGTAACCGTTTGCAGTTATTTTACTATTTTGATAGTGCTGGTTGATCTTTTCTTAAACACAACATATAACAATGTGCATTGAAGGAGGGAGATGGCGCTTCATCTGACTTGTAGTACTTCTATGAACTGGTACATACTTTCCTTTGATCAGTTACAGCCTTGGTAAAAGCATGCATATAATATATCATTAATGGAAAATGTTTATCTTAGAATCTACATCTACAAAATTGTCTGAGGACTTTCTTTCATCTGGAGGCAATTACTAACAAAACCGATGCCTCAAAATGCATCTTTACTCGACCCAAAGCTTAAAGGGCTTTTGCCTTGTTGCACCTCTTTGAGAGTAACCACTTTCTGCCCAATACAAAGACACTCAAAGCGGAAACAAACACAATGGCATGCTGAAATAGAATCTCGAGTAAAAAGAAGATAGCTGATTGTGCCACTAGAATCAAGAGAAAACAACACGTGAGGATAGTGGACTGCTTCTCTTTGGCTACGTCGTGATATTTCATGAGATATCCTGAAAAAGGAGTCAAACCTTCCTCGTTCAAAGTCTCATCGCAATGCATGAACCTTCCACAGATGACACGGTGGGGAGCCAAAAGAAAATGCTTCTGAGTCTGAAAATGGACGATCTTGTAGCCAGCAATGTAGCCCCATCCAGCATCCGTTCCTGCAAAGGCTGGCATTGCGGTATAAGTGGAAGAGACAATTCCATCAACAAGGATGGTGCCACTGACAGTTAATGGATTGAAAAAGCCCTTGCGTGAAATCTTGCGAACATCGATGACTTTGGAGGGACCATCAATTGTTTTGA
>JALLPH010001784.1:0-16075 GCA_036939855.1 Cyclotella choctawhatcheeana
AACATTATACACAATGGATATAATTAAAGGTTAAAAAATAACTCTCAGCCCTCATGCACTCGCGTTTTTAGCGCATTCGGCCAAATCGCACCCTTGAAAAAGCTGGGATCTCTGACCAATGCGTGGAAGCGATCTGGCAATGGCGCGAGGGCACCGGAACGAGTACGAGAAGAGCAGATGTGTGCTTGGCTCGTAGATATGGTATGTTGTGTCATCACAAGAACGTTTCATTCTCCTCTGTCTCCTGTCTGGCTCCGCGAGCTCCGGAGCGAGAGGGGCGAAGCTCGACATTTTTTGTGTCGTTTTGGATAAGAAGTGATCACACTTACAGAGGTTCTTTCTGGGTTTTCTTATAGCGCCCCGAATAAAATAAGACAAAAGGGGCGTTTTTTCGGAGAAAGAACCTGAAAGAACCTCTTCCGCGCTGAACCACTTTTGGGCGACAAACAAAAAAAGATCCCCCCCCCCCCATCACCGCCATCACTTATCCAACATCGCCCTCCACCGCCATAACAGACACCCCTTTACACTGCGGTAATGGGAGTCTCTGGCCAGCTACGCGGAGAGATTCCAATCACCCCCGCAAACTGGCGACTATTTTATTTATGCCCTTTTCACTCTTGAGCGGAAGTGATCTGCCGCCCCCCAAAGCAAGGCGGCCACCATGGTGATTTCAGCCCAAACCCCCAATACCAATGCAGCATCATATGCACCGCTCCAATTAACAAGGGGGCGGAATATGTTGTTGCTTGGGGTTGTTCAGGGGTGCTGCGCCCTTGGTCCTGTGTCTAGGGGGCTTCTGTGTCCCTACATCTACTGCCGCCTCACCACTTTGGGTGTTGATCCTCCTCATCGTCAATGATCATTAAACCATGCCCCGACCAGTGCGTATCACATCCAATACGGCCGTGCCATCCGTACCCACTCCCAATCGACTCGTTGCTACGGCTGGGGGAGTCTTTCCTGGCAGGCATCGCCCCACTAACTCCAACAATCTCCCTGCGGACGATGCGATTCTTCCGTCCACTCCATCAACCGAAGCATCTACGCATCATGGATTGACTGATGCTCTGTTGCCGAGCAACGCCGCTGAACGTCATCGTCCTAGTCGCAATTCACTTAATACGCTTCGACGTTCCACCCTTCAGATGCCATCTCCTCAGACGACTGATACAGCAGATGAAACACAAGAAGATCAGGATGAAGACCTTCCATTCACTCAACCTCCCGAGATACTCAACCAAGCCATGCCACCTCCTCCACCACGTGCTCCTACCTTTTCTATGCGCAACGCCGAATACATTCCACCTGATGATTCGGAATATCCGACTGTACCTCCGTCTGCAGACGCGGCTATTTCCAAGATGCTACTTGATGTTTGGGGCATTGAGGCGAGACCTTATCAGGTTAGAGCCATTTTCTTCCTTGCCTTTGTCAAAGTTGGCATGATGTATTTGGTTCGAAAGACCGGTGAGGGGAAGTCACTAGTGTTGATTGGAACTGCTACTATTCTACGCGGTGTTACTGTTTGCCTCGTTCCTCTCCTTGGTCTCGGGAGTAGTCAGGCGTCCAGCTCTCAAAGTAAACCGCATAGAGTTGAGAGTTATCACGTGGACGAATACAGAGATTATGACTACAAGGTATTGAAGGAAAGGCTTGACGTTTACTCGTCTGCGGAGAGGTCTTCCATCATCCTCTATATATCGCCTCAGAACCTACACCCAAAATCGAAATGGTATAACCTTCTGTCATCGATAGCAGGTAAGGGACATTTATCATCTATCTGCGTTGACGAGGCTCATGCGTGTGTGGAACAGAGCGATTCGTTTCGACCAGAATTCAAGACTGCGGTTGATTCGTTAAATGCGTTGCGGTCGATATCGAAGACTCATCACCCTGAGCATGACATTCCTATGCTGGTCATGTCTGCGACATTTCGTATCCCAGAGCAGAAGTCCTTCAACAACATGATTGGGGAAATTCCAAAAATTGTCATGTGGGGTGGCATGGATAGACGGAATGTTGGGATCCATGCAAGTATTGTGGGTGAACCATTGTCTCATTTGGTCAATTCATGGGCAAAAGATTGTGCTTCCGATCCAAACATGCAG
Organism: Cyclotella choctawhatcheeana; assembly: GCA_036939855.1. Taxonomy (NCBI): domain Eukaryota; phylum Bacillariophyta; class Thalassiosirophyceae; order Thalassiosirales; family Thalassiosiraceae; genus Cyclotella; species Cyclotella choctawhatcheeana. The sequence goes on from JALLPH010001784.1 coordinate 2,112, forward strand.
TCACTGATAATGGCTAACTCGGCCGCTGCATGCGATGGAAGAATCATTGACCGGCTAGAAAAGACAGCCAAACTTGTTATGTCGGCAATTGATCATGATGATCTACAAGACGGTACGCGACTTCGTGAATTCATGTCGTTTACAGGTGACTGTGGGTTGATGTTGAAGATGTTCCTCATGCATTGTTTTTGTGGAGAAACCTCATCTGATCTGCCTATAATTTGGTGTATGTCGTGTACGGCTGCCGCTCATTGTGGTGTTTCTAGTAAGAAATGCAAGCAATGTTACCGACTTGGGCCGTGTGCGAATTTGTACGATATGGTGCAGGAAGCGGGGAGGGCCGATCGTCTTCTTAATGCCCCACGTGGTGTACAGAAGTATTCGATGTATTTGAATGTAACAACCTTTTTGTCTTTGTGGGTTAGGACACAGTCAGAGGAGAATCATGCGGTTCGACAGCGTAATACAGATCAGCTCTTTCAGGTGCTGAGGTTTGTAGTTACTCCAACAAAATGTTATCATGAGGCTATTGAAGAGCATTTTGAAAACCCAGCAACGTATGAGTCTCGCGGACCGTGTGACGACAACTGTAGTTACTGCCTAGGGTTCACCCGTGGGTTTACAGGTCCTATATCCAGACAACAACTGCAAGCAGCTCTTCAGGCTCATGTATTTGCAAAAGGTCATGTAATGGCTTCGAAATTAGTCAGCATCATTACTGACAAGAGTCGTAAACATAAGATGCGCCAAGCAATTTTTGGAAAAGCAGTCGACTCTGGTAAAGTTCATGCGCTTGTGTTGACATTAATTGCAACCGGTATGATAGAGCTACGACTTATCAATCGAAGTCTAGTTGGAACTGACAAAATAGACATGAAACATGTTACAGTTTGTTTGGGCAGGGTTACCATTCAAACTTTGAATGGGGAACAGTGTGAAACTTTAGCCATACTTGAACAGACGTTGTGGGACAAGTTTAACTTGGACAGCAATAGATAACTCATAATGAAAATTCTTATATGTTAGTTATGTAATTGTCATAATCGAATTCTGACATTTCTTTTTCCATCGCCCTTTCCCATTCATCATAGTCTTCGTCGTTATTTGTATGTTGATTTGTTTGTCTACTTTCTAAGTTGGCTTTCAGATCAGCATTTTCATTAGCCCTCTTCTCCTTAAAGTACTCGACCGACATCCAAATTAATCTGCTCTTCCTCTCCAACACCGCCAATTCGGCCTTTCGTTCGTTTTCAATGTTCTTGTTCTTCTTTCTACCCTTTACGAAGTGGTCCACGAGACAGTCGTGGTTAAGTTTATACTTCGTTAGATTACCAAGTTTTTTCACAGCCTTGTCTGATATGGGGGTACAAGACGTCGCTGCTGCTTGGGAAGAGGGTGTATATACCTCACCCCTTGATGGTGTTTGTTGTCCATAAACGATTTCTTTTGATTGTTTGTATATTTCACGGTCATCAATGTCATTTTTTGCTGAGTTGATATTCTCGTCAACTGCATCGAGCATTAACAACATGTCACCCGTGTCCTTGACAGCATCGTTAATGTCTTCGTCTATGGAGCTAACTTCACTGATGATAGAGTTAGCGTCATTTGTATATGAATTATTTCTGTCGGACCTGACTGAATCCTCATCAATTGATGAGGCACTAACAAAGTCATTGTCATTCTCTACATAAGCGGAAGTAAATTCTTCGGTTTGGTTCGGTGCAATATTCGCATTGCCTTGATCGCTGTATGAGGTAGCTTCAGAACATGGATTTATTTCGGATTTGTCCCACAAAATTTCAAGTGATGTTCGTTCTGCTGGTGTGAGGGGCACTGCTACACGACTTTGGTGTTTACTTTTGGCGGCTGGTGTCTCCGTTTGTTCGACATCCACCACGTGTTTCCAGAAAGTGTTGTCTCGGACTTTAGATGCAATATTGGGTGTTTGGAAAACTCCAGCCTCTTTTAATACTGTGTAGATCAAGTTAATGTCTGGAGCCATTGAGTTTCCTTTGCGCTTTCTGTAGGCATTGGGAAATATCTCTTCCTGGGCTCGTCACAAGGCACCGTACCAAATTTCCAATGAACTGACGGAAGATTGATTCTTCTACGGAAAGGATGCATCAAAGGAGGGTGGAAAATCATCAATGAACATTCACACGTCCATGTATCAATCATTCGTGAAGAAACAACTGTCCACTCTACCCCTGTGTAGCGATCAATGACAGTTGTACCAGTAGGTACTGGAAATGCTCTTCCACGAATAATATTGAACACGATGCCTTTATGATAGGCACTGCCGTGTTGGAATGCATCCATCCTGTGATCGCAGTTGTAATTGTCCAATGAACTACCACAGACAGCCTGACTCTCAATTAAATACCGACGAATGTGCGACGTCTCCGCATGGAGCCGTTTAAGATGATTGAAAGTGCTTTTCTTACCAGCAGAAAATGATCCTATCAGAGGATTCTTGAAATATTGAATACTCGCGCCATTATTAAACATTGCCATAGTGCCAATCATAGCCCAATATATAAGGTTATGAGGATCTCGTACCCGAATCAAAGCAAAGAAGTAATTGGTGAGAGATCTCTTTTTGGAACTGAGGTCTTGGTTTGCGCGACTAGGAATGAATGCTTGAAATCCGAACATGAGTGATCTCAGAACATGAAAATGCAATGGAAATAATTCGGCGATCTCATCATATATCTCGTCAGCCAACGAGACAGGTAACAGACGGTCAAGGCTGTGGAAGTCCGTGTAGTGATCGTACAACGCATTTCTATATTGTAGATTCTTCTCTTGAGAAAACTTCTGCAGCCTAGAACCACCAATTTCATGTCGAATTGAGATGAGGTACTGCTTCATATCGTCTTGTGTGGTGTTCAATTCTAATGGTGTAGATTTGGCCACTCTAATCTGTTTCCTAAGAATACGCGTCTTTTCTCTTTCAACAGCCAAAGCAAGTTCTAATGTCTGCCTATCATCATTCTCTACCTCAGTGAGTAATCCAGCCACTTCCTCTGCATACAAATGTTCTGCATTACGCCGGCTAAGGGCAATCACAGGGCGATCATCACCTCTGTGAAGTGTAGTGAAAACCTGTAAGTACGGAACCTCCTTCCATTCTAGACGAATTGTTCCTACACCCTGCCTTGAATGTTGAGGATAATCAAGCACGATTATATCTAAACCGGCGCCCTGGTCTAAATGTAGTTGGACATCCCTTTTGGGTGTTGTGTTCTTAATGTAATCATCGCGGTGGGGATATCTGTAGACAATACATGCAATTTCAATGTGGACTTGATTGTTATTGCACTTCAAAGAATTGTTTTTGTTTAGGTAGTTAATGGCTTGAATCATTGGGGATTCGCCACTATCTTTTTCAAACTCGTTGGACTTTGTACGCATAACTGCCTGTGTCAGTCTCTTTCTAAATGCAGCTCTCATTTGCTCTGCCAATGAATCATAACCACGGCCACCATCAGTTTGGGGAGGTATTGTAACAATAATAAATTCACCTTCTTCCAACATGAGAATTTCTTTCAGACGAAGACGCCGCCATCCCAAAAAGGCTGTGGACGGCTTATCGTAAATATTTAGACCGCTATAATTGCGTTGAGTCCAACGTTGCAATAAACCGTCCAACTCTTCGTTGCTACTGTCGCCCCTCCTTTGTTTAGCTTTGCGCCCTCGACGGGGAGTATCTCCTACAGCATCAGTTGGGACAGCAGACGCAGAGCTTCGTCTGGTACGTATAGGGGAGGAGACGACGCCAGTAGAAGGCGTGTTATTGTCAATTTGGTGCCTTGTGATTTGTGGGGTGGAGAAGAGTGGGGTCTGTTGGGACCGCGCTTGAGCATTATGAAATGAGGGTGTAAGGAGCTGGACCAGCCGGCGTGCGGAGGACCTAACAGAGGTCTCTTGGGCTTCTCGGCGCAGAGCTGGTGTTGTTGGCGGATTGGACGGTGAGGGAGTAATCAGCGGCAGAAGTTGATTCACCATGGTTCTAATGGAACGGCGGCGGTGGCAGCGCTGCGATAGCTGATAGTGATGTTTGAGTGCGTCAAGCCAGAACAAAAAGTACTAATTCCTATGTTAAGTGGAGAGATCCAAAATCTACTGCCAAAGTCCAGAAGTGGAAGTTGAGTGGCGCCAGCTGGCGGGGGCTTACCTTCGGTACGCTTGGCTGTCCACCGAAAATGTCAAGCCGCCGTGTAAAGGGGTGCTGGCATTGGCTCTTTTGCATTTGCACACGTCGTTCAGGTCTCTTCAGCTTTCCTCCAGGTCGCCTAAAAGTGTTGGACAATAAGGCGCAAGAAGTTGGCGCGCCTGCAAAAAATAAAAGCCCGACTCCGCCCGCAACGCACCACCTCCACACAACGCACACCCACCACTACCCACACACGCAGAAAGCAACTCCAACAAACACCCAATCAATATCACCAATCACTCATCACTCCATCGTCATTATGCCTCGCGTAGAAGCCAAACCCGACCCTGCAAAGCAGCTAATGATCAAGACGAAGGCCTGCCAAAGGTGCGTTGTGTCGGATCTCATGAGATGAAGAAGTGGATGATTTTTTAGGGTAAAACAATGCCGGATAGGCCAGACGAAGATTTTTTGAAACTATGATGGAGCGAATAGAGGATCATGCTTTCCTATGCTAACCCTTCTCATTTGTATTGGGTATTTTATCCCGTTTGCGCGTTATACACAGGTTGATCAAGGAATCGAAATACTACGAAGAAGAAGTCATTCTAAACGAACAAAAGCTTCAACAAATGAAGGACGACAATCGCGATCCGTACGATATCAAAAAGTTCCAGGAGGTCCTATCCGAAAGTCACATGATGATCCCAGATAGCATTTGTCGTAGAGATAAGGCATTGGCTGATTTGAAGGATTTTTTGGCTACTGTAGCAGACGAGGAGGGGTTGGATGAGAATGAATGGATGGTTGAGGCGAAAAAGATGTTGAATGACGCTGGTTTGAATGAAGACATGACGGAGAAAGATGCGGGAGGGGAAGTTGTCGAGACTTCCACGGATGGCTTGGCTGATGGGGAGGCTTTCTAGATGTTGCCTTTGTTTTTCAGATACAACACTCATGACACATGTCGGGAACAGTCAACGATCAAACGGACGCACACACGATCTATTAGGTTCGAACTGCCCCACTTCAATGATGACAATCATACTTTCATAAGTCACTCTAGTATTTATTTACTGCTACTCAATCTTCTATTATACAACAATATTATTATAACTATTAACAACTCGTTTACAAGCACGCCCCGCAGATGCTGGTGTAGTAATCGGATCGATTAATGCCAACAACACCCTCATCCCCCACACTCCATGCCATTGGATAAAACTCCTTTGACTCTTTCTTAGTATAATGTGTAGCAAACATTTGCATTGTTCCATTAAACTCATCAGCCTTGCAAAACCATCTCTGACACGGATCTCGATCCATATCATCTGCATTTGACGTAGCTTCGTCTCCCTCTGCAATTCCAGGAGTTGGCTCCAAGAAAATCCACTGTCCCCCGTTATCATCGGGTAGGTACACCTCTAACCAGCTGTGATTGCCGGGACACGCGGGAGTTCCAGCCAGTCGGGCTGCAATGCCTACCGATCGTAATGCTGCAATCAATAGGACCGCAAGGCCGGTGCAGGAGGAGTGCCCGTAGGCAATCACCGATAGAGGATCGTAGATTCGAGGAGTGAGCCCGGCCTGAAAGACTATTGGTTTATTTGGCCTTCCGAGGGTAGACCAAAGACGTGTGTTGATGAGTTTAACAACTTCTTTGATTGTGGATTGGACTTCATCCTGTGACATGGCTTCGACTTGGTCATTCGGGGAAATCTCCCAATCAATTAAATCATCCCTCAATGAATCGAATAGTAACTGACGATAATCTGTCCTTGGCTCATTTGCAACGGCATAGGGTACAACGTATTCCATGTAAACATCTCGTGGAATTGCATTGGCCCATGGATAGAGCGATTTGGCCAGTAGTGAATAATGTAATGTTTGATTCAAAATACCATCTGACAGTCCATCGACGCAGGGTTGTTCTTTCAATGATTGAAGAGACCTCCTTTCTTCTCGGACTATGATACTGTTGTCAGTACCATAATAGGATAATTCGGGTGGAGTAAATCCAAGTGACACTGCTCTGGGAATATCGTATGGCATGATGTTGGACCATAGATAATCGACCATGGATGAACGAGTATCTTCCACGGCTTCGTACAGACATGATTTATCAGGTAATTGCCAGCCGAATTCATTGTTTTTGGTGCGTCCGCAGAAGACCGATGTTGCGTCGACATCGGTCCACGATGATGTAGTTGCCGCTGCGATTGTTAAGACTGTTGAATAAAACATCTGCAAAGGAACCGGCGATTGCATAGTAGGCATATTCGGGGATCTCTGGTGTTTCCTGAGTGATTCCAATATTAAAATGTATTCGCCCCAGATTTCAAGATTTATGTCCTCCTAAAATATCACCCCAAAACACAGCGGTCAAATAAACCTTCAACCTTCAACAATCGCACCAGAACGTCGGCTCGCTGTTCTACACTTCAAACACAGATTATCAGAATGGACCGTCGGAGCCGAAGCCGAAGCCGCAGCCGGAGCCCAAGCCCCTCCAACAATCCAAGACGCGACGCACCCAAAAGAAATGGCGAAACCATCGACAGAGAAAGATTAGAGCGCGAACGTCGTGAGCGTATGGCACGTTTACGGTCCGAGAACGAAGCCGAAGAAAGGGGCATTTCTCTATTATCGGGGGGAGAAGAAGAAGCTTCTTCTGCTATTGCTGCTGTGGCAGAGATGGGGAAAAAGAGACAACGCGGTAAAAGGTCAAAAACATCTGGTGATGATGAATCTGACGAAGAAGACGACGAGGAGAAACAACAAATGATGCAATTGATGGGTTTTGGAGGATTTGGGACTACAAAGGGAAAAGCTGTGACAGACAATCAATTAAGTGCTGCTAGGGGTGCCGCATCTAAGAATAAAGGGAGGAAATATCGACAGTATATGAATAGGAAGGGTGGGTTTAATCGTCCTTTGGATAAGATGACATGATTAATAAGAAGTAGTGTCAAATAAGGCTTGCCGAGGGAGTGATTTTGTGAAAGACTCAATCAATTATTGGTCATTGCAAAGTATGTGATACTTTTTGACAATAAATAAATTGCTACATATCCACATTGGAGGCCTTAATTTGGTTTATTCAAACGATGGAGACTAATAGTATCAAAATGGCTTCAATAGTGCAATAGTAACTTATGCCAATCTATCATTACATGAATATATTTGAACAAGAAAAGAGTAACAATTGTTAGGATCACATGGTGGTCATTTCACCAACCTCAGTTGATGCAGAGTTTGCTAAACAGCTTCATGCACAAAAGTACTGATGATCTATTGAATATGTAATATTATTAGTTGATGTAAACAGTGATCTATTGGATATGTATTAGTAAATGTAATATAGTAGTCGAAATAAAGATGCAGAGTCAAACAATATATAGCCAAATCACACGCAACATGCTCAGAGTTCTTGTAACTTGCGCTTCATCTGGTTCTTTCGAACTAGATGTGGAACTTTACGAAGAACACCATAAAGCTGAGAAAGACTCAACAGAGAGTCCGTATCTCCCACACAAGAAATAACGTTTGGCAGTGATGAAGTCTCAAACTCAATATTCACAAGTGAATGAGTCTGGAGAATTTTCTTTCTTGCCACGGCGCATTTGTCTGTGTTTTGATTCAGGTGCAGTAACGAGTAAAGCTCAATGGGAACTTCATTGCGGGTTGTGCCATAATGGGTTGTGCCAGAATGAAGTTGAATCGACTGAAGCACATGGTTTGAAAGATATGTTGCATCCAAGCTTGACTTATTGCAGAGGAGGTTGGTGAAGGATGACCAGTTGAACTTGAATTCAAATTCATCATTGATATCTTTGTGGTAGAATTTCAACACTTTGATGGACCTGTTTCTATGCAATGAATCAACTAGTATTGGCGTCAGCTGCTCCCTAGCTCTCTCCTCTAACACATTGAAATACTGATTACCCCAACCCTGTGAGGACAATTCAATCGAGTCTTCACCGAAATAATGCACTTGCAGTTCCTCAAGGAAGCAGTTGGGGCTTGCAATAGCATCAGCAACCAGCTGGAGCTGTGCAGTACCAGAAATATGTAGACAAAGCCGCTTTATGTTGGAGTTTGATAAAAGATCAGCAAAACCAATATCGACATCTCCAGAAAATGCAGAAGGAGTAGTTGTGATATCGATTTCTTCAATGCTTTTGTGGGCACTAAGCACGGTCATCACCTTTAGCCACCCTTCAGAGTTAATAGGTCTCTCGACATCGTCCCTGATTTTCAACAGTCTCACTTGCTGATTAGACGCCATAAATTGTGAAAGATCGGTCATCATTGTGATGCATCTTGTGTCCAACGAGACAGATATTTCTTCTAGCGTCGAAGACTTGAGGGATGCAAAAAGATTCACCCACGCAGTGGATGTAAACTTGTTCGTGCTAATATCCAAGACTTTCAACTTTACTTTGGTTGCCAAGTAGTTAGCAAAATTCTGAAAAGTATCATCATTCTTGATCACATCTGATACCGAGAAACTGAGTTTATGCAGTGAGTTTGACGAGGTAACATACGAGACGAGTGTTTTCCAATTCAGGGAGTCAAGATGTGATTTCTCAACACAAAGGCTCTTGAGCTCTGGCCTTTCCTGAATCACTGAAAGAGAGAGAGAAGCTTTGTAACTGGGACCAAAGTGAAACAACTGTTCCAGTAATATATTCAATGGCACCCCCTTTCTAAGCCGCAAGAGAAAGGCTTTCACTCCATCTATTGACTTTTGTTTTAAGTAAACAGATTCCGTGAACTTGATCCGAATACACTGGACAGATTTGTTTTTAGCCAGTGCATTAGCCATAGCTGTAAGGTCGTATGAATTGTAGTTTGGCCAGTAATGTACACCAAATGAAAGAGACTTCAGTTGATTGTTCTCGTCAGAGAGCATTTCACAAACTCTACCCCAGGAGAATTTTGAGATGTATTCAATGTCGAGATAGAGATGATGAAGCCCTATGATTCCACAGATGGCTGTAAGTGATCCTAAATCACGATAAGAAGAAATCTTTATCGCCTTCAAAAATTGGCAAGCCTGCAATGCATTTTCAATGCAATTGGGATATGTATCATGAAACCTCTCATCATCATGATCATCACTAAAATATATTTCCATATCAATTAACACGAGCTTAGTGTTGTTGGCAAAAAAAGGGAGGAGAAATTGAAATACCCCGGTGGTATTATCTTCACAGTATATTTGCAGCATCTCAATAGATTGATTTTGATTCAATCCTCTGCAGAAAGCCCTTATTTCAGCTCCATACAAAACCCGGGCTTCTAGGTGTAAATTCAAATGCTTGACATGCTTGCTGTTGCCGAGACATTGCCCAGCAGCTTCCCAATCGACCTCGCCCAAAATTCTCCTCTGTATATCGTCATGATGAGGGAACTCAATGTGTACATAGACGGAGGTGATGGCGGGATCATTGTTTCGAATAGCTTCGATGACGCCGGGCCTGTCGATGAAAATGCTGTCTCTGTTTCTAATGTACTCCCCCCATTCGTTTAGGTTCCCATCATGGTGCTGCTGCAGATTCCCCTCGAGGCAATTTTCAATCTCCATTGTTTGTTCGAAAGCTTTATCAAACGATATTATTAGGTGACAGCGAGTTCTTCGATTGAGCGAAAATGAAAATGAAGACGCAAGATGCAATAATTACCAATGACGGGAAAAGAGAAGAGATAAGAGAAAAGGGAAAAGAGAAACAAAAAGTACCGTCTTTAGTGTAGGTCCCGCGAGTACTCTCATTTCACGAAATTTTTCACTCTCATTATCTAGCCAGTTTGATAGTGTGCTCTCGCGGCCATTTAGTGCTCTCATATTCATATTTGCCCACTTAATTTGTTATACGCCCACTAAATTTTCGGAGATAACATTTAGCGCTACTGAAATTAATACCATGTAGAGCATATTTACTGCAATACCACTAATAATGAGAGTACTCATATTTCGTGAAATTTTGCACTCCCATTTTCACTTTGACCTAATTTTGCACTCTCATATTCAGATAGTGCTCGCATGACCTACACTAAAGACGGTAGTAGGCCCGAACTTCGTTCACTAAATAAATCATCCCTGTAAATACCTAGCTATGACGATGTACCTAATAGGACAGCCGAAATGAGAAATGAGCGATTTATGTCCAGAGTAGAATGTCGCCTGGTCCAATGTCCATCTATGTCCATCCACTGTCCACACTACATATACGAGGCTCGTCATCCATATCAAGTCACTCGATACACCTATCGAGGCAGTGTCCTCGGAGCTCTCCAATACAACAGGACTGATATTTACAGTACTGCCGTTTCTATGGCACCGAAATCACCATGAAGAACCTGGTGGCTCTAATCTTGGCGAAAGCTGTTATCATCACCGCTCTCCTCAACTTTTACATGGTCTCCATACTGCCTGGTGAAGCTGAACTAGACAATGCACCTATAGTTATTGATGACGGCGCCGCTGCTTCGCTAGCTGGTCAAATGAAAACAATATCTCACCGTGACAAGTCTTGGGCGTGTGTAAGACATGAGCATGAACACGGCAGACGTCTTAGCATCAGAGAAAAACGATTACATCGCGCAGGCCACGATGAGGGGACAATCCATTATGAAACTAAACATTATCAACCAAAGAGATATGGTCACAAAGTTAAGGACACCAATGAACACAAAGATAATGTTCAAAAGGCCTATGCTGACCAAGTGAAACGAATTAATGAGATGGAAACACCCCATTTCAAACCTGAACATTCCAAGTGGAAGAGTCATAATCACAAAGTACACAACAACAAAAACATATTCCATGTCGATAATAAGCCATATACTAAGCACACGAAGAATGGTATCAATCAGAAATGTGAAATGTATTCATGCATTAATAAAAATGGTACCTTCATTGAAACTGATTCTCCAGACAGTTTAGGGTATGCTGGGAAATTTGTACACAGAGATAAAACTGTCACAAAGGAACGAATGATAAAACCAGGCGGCAAAAACTGGGCATCAGGCTGTGTTATTAGTCGGAAATACAAATTCATTTATATTCATGTGCTTAAATCAGGAGGTACGGCTACGAAAGAATTCATACGGAATAGTCTTTGTGGCGAAGATGACAAGGATTGTCACAAAGTGAATTATTACGTTGTGGGCACTGACAGTTGCGTAAAGGCAATAACCGAGCACGCTGATTATTTCACCTTTTCTTTCGTTCGAAATCCATTCTCACGAATATTTAGTATGTATTCCATGATGGATGGGTTCCCTCTCCATCCGAATATGAAGGGACATGTAACAGAATCCTTACCGTTTAAAGACTTTGTACCAATGAGTATTGAAGAGAGGCGCAAACACGCAAAAATGCATAAGTCACACTATTACAATCAAACTGATTTCATCTTTTCGAAAGGTGGTTGTCCAGTCTTTGATTTTCTCGGTCGTGTTGAGTATTTCGACCAAGATATGCGAACCATACTTGAGCATTTGAATGCAAAAGAAATGTTGGATTACCTCGACAAAAAAGGAGGAGTTGAGCCGTAAGTAACCAGTAAGACTTCATTCAATCTACTTCACACTTATCCTGACTTCCAACTCTTTTACACTTCAATATCAGCTCTAATACTTGGGGATCGACGAAGAAGAAATCAATAGGTGGCGATTTAAGGAAAGAATATACTTCAAAAGAAGTTAGCAGAGTAGCTGCTGATTACAGTCCAGATTTTAGTCTTTTGGGATATGATAAGGATGAAGTCCCATCTACTTAATGGAGGCTTATTATAATATTCTTTATAGTTGGTGTTTGTGTTATTCATTTGCATTGATAGCAACAACATGTTTCGATTTATCGCGTGTCTCTGGCAGATCATGCATTTGTGTACTTTACACCTCGAATTATCTGTGGATCAATTCTTGTACCAATGTGGTTGTCTGTGACTCATTGATTGCATCTAAAATCTCCCAAAGAAACGATTCATCCATCACAAGAAACTATTTCATTGTCACACATCGACATTGTACATATGGTATAATATACGATGCAATCCAATGAATGATGCAGTCACACTTTATCTTGATTGTATTGTAACACTTTCAAACTCCAGTACTATATATCGACCTACTTTTTGCTCCGCCACCTTCGGAGTGTATCCCAAAGTACAATAGAAACACAATTTGCAATATTCAATGAGTTCTTGATCCCATAAGTCGGTAGTGATACAATATCATCGCATTCTCTCAGTACATCTACATCTGTGAATGTCATCGTTGTAAATTAGACGCTGCTTCAACTATAAAGCGCAAGAACGATGAATGGAAAAACTCACCTACGCCAATCAATTCATTACCAAAGACGTACGCCACATTATCCTCCGGTATTATTGCATCCCATAATGTTGTTGAATTATCGGTAGTTTCTACTCCATAGACTTTTATCCCTCTAGACTTTAATGCTTGGACAGTCTGAAGAGTGGACATTATCTGATCGTCATCATCATCTCCTAAGGAAACAAGTTCTGCCGATCCCATTGCTGTTTTGAGCACCTTTGGATGAGGTGGTCTTGGTGTCATGCCTGAGAGTTAGCAGTTTATTCGACATCAGCAAATATTGTGATGATACTCAATGGAAGGCGTGTGCTCATATTTCCAGTTATGACAACACTCACCACACAATCGTACTGACTCTACCTGCGCTGCTTCGCTCAAGCGCAATATATTTCCGACCTTTGAAGTAGTAGCAAAAGAGTTGGGTTTCTCTCGTGGGGTTTGTGTATTCAATATACCAAACAGACTAGAACTTACATTCGGTGCACTTCTCACGTTATCCAGTACAATTGTAATTGAATGCTTTACTCGATCATTATCTTCTGCATCAGTTCTGCGTTGTTCTCGATCCACATTTCTCAGCCACCGTTCTCGATCGGCCTTATACTCTCGAATTAAGAACGATATATTGTTCGCCACCACCTTGGCACGTGTTGGTGATTCTGCCANCGAATTAAGAACGATATATTGTTCGCCACCACCTTGGCACGTGTTGGTGATTCTGCCACCGCCAGTGCACCGGGTGACTTGGGAAATAGGAAACTGTTGTAAGTGCGTAATGCCGATGTACCGAACCGTTCCTGGTTGGATTCTATTTCTTCGATGTCAATGCCCAGCTTGGATAGCTCAGCGTGCAGTCGATCGCGACGATGCCCTCGGTTTTTGGCTGATATGACGCCGTGATTGCCGCCTTCGTACTCCGGATCGGATGTTGACCAAGTGGCATGCATATTTCTTTGTTCGCAGAGCCTTGTAAGAAAGATCTTTTTCGTGTGAGTCGGCATTTAATAGTGTAAATGTATCTAGTAAACTAATACCCAAATCAAGTGATTACAAATATGACGACTACTTCTACAAGGTATGCGTAGTTTCGATGTCTTCTTCAGGCCGATTGTAATGATGTAGATGAAAAAATGAATTATGAAACAAGAAATGCTAGCCTTTTGCTAGCGTGATATTCTCTAGTGCATTGCTTGGGGTATCTACATGGATGCGTGACGCGTGCTTCGTAATCTGTGTTTCTTGATTTATTGTAAAACGGAAAAAGAAGGTGTCGAAATAGAGTATCCTGGAGACATTAGCAGCAGCTCGCTACTGAGCTGGCGTGCGGAGTGGATCTGGGGACATAATAGTCTAAATAAAGGATAGAAGTGGTACCGTAGTTCACACATTAATCCGCTCCACGGAGGAACTCCCAGAGCGGCACTTTAATGTGTGATCTTAATGTGTGATTATTTTATTT
>JALLPH010001786.1:0-13233 GCA_036939855.1 Cyclotella choctawhatcheeana
CTTTGGATTTGTGGATTGAACGTAATGCATTTGATGTTAAGAAAGGAATGGAGCTAAGTAATAATGGTACTAATGATTTTGAGTCGAGAGTAGTTAAAGAATGGAGAAAGGGTAAAAGTGGAATTTTATTATTGGGGGTGATAGGGTGAATAATGCTGTTGATGGAGCGGAGAGGAATCGATTGAAGGCGGAATTGGAAAGAGCTAAAGCCAAGATTAAGAGGCAATAGAAGCAGATTGAGAGATTGATGGGTTGCGGTGATGAGGAGGTGGAGGAGAAAGACGATGATTAGGAAGAAGTTTCAACTTCAGAATGAATTTTTGATGCGACCACAATTCTCAACGTGCAGTCAAAAACAAAATAATGTTTCCATCATGTATTCAATAGGGAATATGGTTGGAACAGATTGCAATCCCAAAAATCTAGCAACTATCGCAAAAATACGCAGTCTTGTCTTGCACGTTTATTGACGTACACATGTGTAAATATGCCTTGTTATTTTAATACGACTAAAGAGGAACTAAAATTGGTTGATATTTTTTCTGTTAACAATTACGAAGGAATGATACGACGGTAGATACTAAGCATTCATTCCAAAACCTCAGGGTTTTCTTTCGAGAGTTTGTTGCGTTCTTTCTGAGCTTCAAAATTCGAGCCTCTGGATTGTTTCTCTTTCGGCATATACAGCGAGCAATGTTATCAGTAACATTAATTGACAAATAAGTCTGATCTTTGCAGTTATAGCCGTAACCATACCTGGCCTTGTCCATATCATCGATTCAGATCACACCAGTCGATCAATGGTTTGATTAAAATGATCGACTGTATCCGGGGTTACGATGCCAAAGAAACGGCAATTGACATCAGAACTATGAAACAGTTCATAGGATGTAACATGAAGATCTACATTAGCATTTTGAAGGACCTTCACAGCATCTGTGTTATTTGAAGAATGCAAGCAAAGAAGTTAGCAAGGAAGGAACAACGCGAAGTGAGAGAGAGATGCAGCATTCATTGTGGACCCAGATGATGATTGACATACTCTTGATAGGTGCAGCAAACATTTCATTGGTACCATAGCTGATGTGCAACTTCTTGATTTTCTTCAAGGCTACTTTGTTAGAAATCCAAGATTTCAGTAAGGCCTTATCATCGTCAGACCATTGATCCCCGAATGACCTGGCCACTTGGCGTGAAAAGACAAATAGTTCCTTGTTATGGCCATTTCCATTTTTGTCAACATTTCTTGCCCACTCTTCCGACTTTTCCCATCCTTCGAAACCATCAAGGTGCTCTAGTCCGCCGCCTGGACTCCCCGAATAGACACCACCAGGTGAAGGTAGCTTGCCTTCATTGACAATCTTTAGTAGACTCAAGAGTGTCATAATCCCCCCACCGGATGTTCCGTAAAAACGGATAATAGACGGATCATAACCTTGGTCTTCTACGAGATGTTGATAGAGTGCAACGGTATCAGAAACAATAGTATCCATTGAAAAGTCTGGCATGTACCTGTAATCTGGGCTCACAACCAAAACAGGTCCACCAATTTTGTCTGCCATGGTTTGTGCCTAAAGTACAAAAAAGAGTTGCACCATGATGAGTTGAGTTCGTAATCCAGCCGTATTGTTTGTTAATAGAAATACGTACAACAGCTTCTGAAGCTCCAGTTTCCATATCTGAGGATCCTGTAACAAGTCCACCACCATGAGCATAAAGTACGACCCGCTTGAATTCTCTTATTTGAAAAAATTCTCCTTTTGACTCTTTGTAATGGTGAGGAGTCCACGTGAAAGGAACTTCAAAATCGCCATTCTTGACCTTTCGGATCTCTGTTTTAGGATTGCGTTTCACCATGCTAAAGGAGGGGACATTTCGCATTTTGGCAACAAATTCTCCATTTTTAACCTCTTCATCTGTTATTTCGGACGCGGTGAATATCTTGAGAAGGCATGTAGCCAGTTGACTATGGCCTTCATAGGGCTTTAACCCCATTGCATCTCGGGCCTTCGCCATGGCATGGACCATGAAATAGACTGGATACTGAACAAATTTGTAACCACCATAAGCTACAGCGCTGCCAACAATCAGAATGGGAAGCATCTTAGAGAATGGTAGTATCAATTGCTGGCTCAATCTGGTTAGCTTTTTAGAGTTGAGGTTGAGAACTTCTGCTCCTTGAGAAGAAGCCGCTGCAAGATTCGTTATTGTAGGTAGGTATTAAGTACATAAGTAGGTGGTACCTTTAATGTCGAAGTTGAATTATGGAGGTGAAGTTCAGGATATGGCGGGAGGAGCCACAGACAGAGAGCTTTCCCTCTCCTTTTTTGACAACACTACATAAAATAGTACACATCATGGCGGATACAGCCATTCAACACCAGCCCAAATTGCAAGGAATATTAACAGCGCTACCGTCCAGTCTGCCCTTTCATCCCTACAACGATAATCATCCAAGCCATAGGCGTCAAAATCCACACAACAAGTACAGACATAGACGAAGACAAGCCGAGGAGGAGGTTTATCATCACAACGATCCCTAGGGAGCCACGGCAGATGACTATATTGAAGATGCACCAATTTATCCATCGAATTCTGACGAGGACTCGTTCACGCTGTTCTTATTCGTCGACGGTACAAATCGACATGGAGTCTCCTTGCCATTTCTGTCGTTAGCAAATGGTTTCAGTATGCGTTGAAGAATAGACACGACATCAACACTATTAGTCTACAACATCAGCAGCACAGTACTTGTCATTCCGGTAGTCGATTCATTTACATACCAAATCATTCAACAAAGAACAATCGCAATTCATCCATCTTGCACAACACCGGTTTCTACGAGTTGCCATTTGATCACGACTCGCGTTTGACTTTACTCCATTTAATGAATGCAACTCGTGTCTCATCCATCATTGTCGTTCGGAACAATAATGGTAGGATAATCACACATTTGGGTTGGGAGGCAATTGAAAGAGAGGCGATGGATGGTGGATCTTTGGATTTGTGGATTGAACGTAATGCATTTGATGTTAAGAAAGGAATGGAGCTGAATGATGATGGTACTAATGATTTTGAGTCAAGAGTAGTTGAAGAATGGAGAAAGGGTAGAAGTGGACTGCCTTGTTGGTGGCATGTATTGAGTTTTATATTTTAGTATGTCGAATCCAAAGCAACCTATTTGTGTAGCATAATCATGAGGTGAACTATATAATTTATTTCATTCACATAGAGGTTTGTTTGTATCAAAATACATGAACATCAACGTAATAGATGTAATACGCTCCATTGTCTATAAGTAACCTCTTGGTAATTTCAAGTGAACCCTTGTCCCCTTTTTTTCTTTTATGCTCTTCGAACAATAACATTATATCGCATGTCTCTTAAACATCCAAAGCGGGCACAATCTTATCAATAAAATCATCTCGATCATGCATATCTCGATCAGCCTGAACATCATAAGCAAATAGATTCCCTTCCTCCAAATAATGCATTCGCTCCTGTAATTCGCCTTGTAGAAGAAGAAGATTGGCTAGATCAAAGCGATCCTATCGTAAGAGATGATGTGGTGTGTTTCGTCAGAATGATGAACAAAGAAAGTGCATATGAATTACACTCTAAGAACATCATAAGTTGTTATAACCTGCAATAAACTGACCTCAGTTTCTTTCTTACATGCTTCTTCCGATCCATCTTCGTAGAAGCACCCTTGATAATCTTCCAACTCTAATAAAAAATGCACGTGTGTTCGAATAAAATGTTAGTTAACTAATTTGCGTAAGTGTAGAACTAATTACTAATCCAAATCAGTTTACACTTACCGTTTGCCAAATTCAACAACTCGTCTACATCACACATATCATAATTCCTAGCGCATTCTACGGCTCGTTCAAAGGTTTCAGGGTGATACTTTAAAGAGAATTGGTACGTCGGGCGTTGATAATATTGAGCCATTGTGGGATGATTTGAAGAAAAGGATAATGTGACGGTTGAGGCTTGGAAGATAATAAGGATGGATAGTATTGTTTGGATCACGATGAACATGTTTGCTTTGAGGTTGAGATGTCCTTCGATTTGCTGGCTGTGATATTGTTGTTTCGTTTTGGTGTGGGGGTTTCCTGATGAGATGATGAGAATTCGGTGTTCGTTTGTGTGTGGTGCGGTGGTGTCAGTTCACCCGCCAAATCCATCACCTTGCACACAACACACATCACATCTCACATGCCGACTGCCGACCATGATACGCCGCAGTTCGGTTTTTGCTTCTACCTTCACGACACGACACGCCAACAACGCCGATAGCATCGTATCACACTTACCGCAATGCCGTCACTAGATGCCTACCTAGCGTCAGTCATGATCAGTCTTATTCTGAAACTTGCAGCACCGCTTGGAGCTCTCAAAGTTAGAATGAGAAGTGTAGTGTCAAATAGACGACGAAATCAAACACTAGAATGAGCTCATAAAACAGAAACCGAGTTGAATAGAATACAAATTGAACCAGAAATCGAATTATTGAATACCGTAAACAGTAATGAAGCTTACGCTTTTGACTCTTGCTATTGCATGGGTGGCTGTTGGTGGTGAGTTAATATATTGTCTATGCCATGAGATGCATGTGATTGTTAGACCTGACTTTGTCGTCTGATACCCATTGTATTCTTTCAGCCCATACCATTCGTGGAATGGAGAATGTGGCATTGGTCGATCAGTCGGTGAGTTATGGTTGCTTTTCTAATTATGTCAACTACTACACAGGGTGTACAACTCATGTCGTATGTCTTATTCCATAACACATAATCATGCAGCAACGAGAATTGGGCTACAGTCGTATCTTTCAGCCCATACCATTCGTGGAACGGAGAATGTGGCATTGGTCGATCAGTCGGTGAGTTATCGTTGCTTTTCTAATTAATGTCAACTACTACAGGGTGTACAACTCATGTCGTATGTCTTATTCCATAATCATGCAGCAACGAGAATTGGGCTACAGTCGTCGCAAGTACCCTCGTAGACGCAAGTCCAATCCCACATTATTTCTTGTCGAGGAGGACCGTCGCTATCGAACACAGAAGTGTGCCGATTTCCTTGACGAAGAGTTTTATCACTGTGTAGATGTGGAGATTACACGTGATGACGACGATGCCGACCGGGGAGACTACGTTGTTTACTTGGATCGCAAGACAGATTGTGACGATGCCGAGGAATGGATTGAAGATGTCCTTGGCTGCAAGTCTGGTTATCGTCGATACAAGTATGGCAAGAAGGTGAAGAAGTACAGATTCTACAAAGACAGGTGGTGGAACCGATATCATCGTAGGAGTAAGAAGAGCAAGAAAGACGACGATGATGACAATGATAAGCCACGAAGGTACAAGTTGTGGAAGAAGCAGTGGTGGTGAGTTTTATCATTTGCTAATCTTTACTTTTCAGGGTGTAGAGTTTACTAACGATATTCTAATTGTTAGGAAAAAACATCACCACCACCATGATGATGATGACGACGACGACGATAATAAGAACGAAAAGGATGGTAAGAGAATTGCCTTGTTTGATTCTTTGGCTGGGAGCTTTATACCTAAATATTTCTTTCCTGTTGTCTGTAAGGACGCCCTCACAAACCTAAGGATGATGAGGACGACGAGGTCGATGATGAGGTCGATGACGAGGTCGATGATGAGGTCGATGACGATGACGATGACGATGTCGACGATGAGGTCGATGACGAGGTCGACGACGAGGTCGAGGACGAAGTCGATGACGATGTCGACGATGAGGTCGAGGACGAGGTCGAGGACGAAATCGATGACGAAATTGATGACGAAATGGATGACGAAATGGGTGACGAAATGGGTGAGGATTTAGATGACCAATTCTATGAAGACTTCGACGACGTCTTCGAAGACTTTGATGAAGACTTAGATGACGATGAGGATTTCGATGACGAGGTCGAAGATACTCCCAAGGGAGGCAAGGCCGACAAAAAAGTAATTGTACTTGACGAAGATGATTAATAAGTACGGTGAAACTCATGTGTATGTGGCAGTATCTCTTGCGTTGTGTTCTTTCAAGGGTATTAGTCAGAAATCCCAAGCGCCCCGAAAATATCCCAGTTATAGTTTGGATCTTGCTGGCTGATATCATTACTACTGTTTTTGCTTTCTTTGCCTTGCTGGTTGTCATATTCATATGTACCAATTATTTCTAAACTAATAAATGAGATGATGCAAAAGGTGGCCAGTTTTACTCATATTGACTTATGGTTTCGTTATACAGTACTAGAGTCCTACAGGTTTGAATAAAACAGCAGGCAGACATGAATCGATGAAGTTGTGGCATAAACAGAAAATTAGCTCTTGAGTCTTTTTCCTTGCCCTGAGTCGTCGGTGTTATCTGCCATTTCATCAATTCCTGTTTGAGATAAATTATATATTAGTAAAACAATCAGAATATAGGTGTAAATCTAAGTATCGGTGCAGTTAGCTTACCTCTCTTGTTGCTTTCACGCTCTTCCTCCTCGCCTTCCTCTCCCTCCGAATCTTCTTCAATGCAGCCGAGGAACTCGTAATGCAATATTTTCTCATCTTTCTCGGGAATATTGCATATTTGAAATGCATACATCTTCTCCCCTTCAGATAGCAGTGCCGCCTCTTCACGAAAAGCCGCTGGTTTGAAGCTGTTTGCAAGCTTGTGCCTTTGGTAGACCTAATAACTAATTGAGCATAACTACAAAACGAAGAAATTCATCAAATGCCAAAAAGTGAACTCACCTCAATCATATTCTGCAATACATCGTCATTGGCCATGTGCTGGAGGCTCTTCAAGATGTGAGAAATGAGCTTGTCCATGGTGATAAGCTCAAATGACTGATTGCCAAGCAAACATCGTACTCTATCCTTGTACTTTCCTCCGTCAGATGATTCGGCAGAGACCCCGCCAGCATCTAACAACGTGTACACAAGGCTGATAAATGCGTCATAACGTGCTTTGCCTTCATTGGGGTCTCCACTGTAAGACAGCTTTTCGGTGTGCCTTCCAAGAGCATGATCTTTGCTCACTTCCGCAGCTAAAGTCTTGGCTACGTTGAGGCGTCTTACAAGGATTTGGTGAAGCCTGAGGAAAAGGTACATGCATTGTGTTCCAATCATTAAGTTGTCATCGGGACGTTCCAACACTTCTTGGTCATTCGCACGCAATTGATCAGTCAAATCCGATGTCTCAATTGGAAAGATTGTACAGAATACGGCATTTACAGGCAGCATTTTCGTTGCTCCCGAAGCATCAGTCAATTCGTAGGAGCCTCTTTCCTCGAGATATTTGACAACCTTAGCTTCTCCAATTCTGGTCGATACGGTCGTGCCTGGTGGGAATGGTAAATGCCCCTCAACATCAAAGTAACTCTTTGGCTCCGTTGGTACAGTCGGCTTTGGTTGCTCCTTTTTATCGGCATCAATTTCTTCTGCATCCCCAACCTCCTTGTTGTCACCGACGGTGTCTTCCTCTCCTTCGTCTTCGTCTTCCGTAACCAAAGATGGAACGAACTGAACTGCGGGACTTTGCATCCAACTAATGTCAAGTCCAAACCACGGTGCAAGAAAATCACGCCACAATCTGTAGCATCGTTCCTTGTCCGCCGGAGATGCAGTTCCTTTCTCTAAAGCGTAAGAGATAATACGATATGCATCGCACTGCACCCATGAATTATTGCTGTAAATGTGGCTCATATGAGGGGTGAAGAGTGTAGTCGTGGGCTTCGGAAGGTTGGTTAGATCCATCTTTCGGGGGAGAGTAGATCCCATGGTGATTTCGTAGAAGGATCCGTGCTCTTCTTTTGCCTTATCCTTCTTGTGATTGAGAGCTTGATCTCCCTCATACCCGTCGTGAGCGGCACGATCTTTGATTTCGGCTATAAGAGTACGAGTACTCGTAGCCCTCTTGTCAGTTGTTCTCCACGTAATGCTGCGATGATCAAGACTTTTGTAGTAGTTGAATTCGGCCAAATCTTTCCACTTGACATTCAACGCCTCCTTGGCAGCCCGCCATTCCTTATCTTTTTGGCGCAGACGGTTGACAACGATGGGAATTGCCACGGCAGGGTTTCGGAAGCACAAGTCGAGCATTTCAGGCCCGTCATCTCCATAGATACGCTTGATGGTGTGTTTATGAATAACAGTCAAAACTCTCCCATCCAATGTGTACTGAAACTTCTTTCCTCCCAACCCACTTTCTGAACTGCCCTTGGAACCCTCAGTCTTGGAGAGGAGAACCAACTCATCGTAAATCTTCTCCAAACGTTGCAACGTCGACGCATTTCCATCAATGCACATATCAATTTCAAACCTCATATCCTCCGTTCGGAATAACACCTCCTCGAACTGATTCTTCCTCATATGACGGAACGTATAACTCTCTTCACTCCCCACCGGTAGACTCACCCACGTATCATTTAGAACCTTCATCTCCTCCTCGCTTCGTTCGCTGCAGGGAGGATTGGGATAATCGCGCGGCAGGGCACGATACGACGGAGTACACCTACGACAACGGCTAAAATCAATCTCCGACAATGGAACAGAGTGCCAAGAATCATCATGCGCCGGAGCGTCCGGAGCCCCAATAGCGGCAATGATGCATTTGAATTGATCGAATAATTCGCTATTCTTGCCGAGGAGACGTTCTACGTAACCCAGCATGTCGTTGCGAGATAAAATCTCTTGGGCGTACATATCGAGGGTTTTAATGAATTCGGCCCATCCCTGTCCGTCGCGTGAGTAGGAGAAGAGGGTGGCTTTGACTGCGTCGAAAAATTGACGTTCCACTCCTGAGTTGTACACGAAGGATTCTGCCTTTTGGATACCGTTGCTTGATTGGCTTTTCATTGGAGACTTGATCTGCGACAAAGAAAAAGAGACGTGAAGATACACATTATGTTAGTATATAGTATCGTTCTGAAAACCATGATGATTTAACCAAAAACATGATGATAAACTCACACCACTGGGCACGGTCATATCAATAAACTTTTGAGCCCCACCCGGCAAAGGAGGAGGATGAGACTGTTTCGCACCGCCAACACCAACACCCTTATTCTGAGACCTCCATCCGGTGGGATTACTCTTACCCTTATTATTCCCATCTCCACCACCCTTGGCCGCCGCCTCCATGGCCGCCCTCTGTTTCGCCTCCGCCTCCGCCGCGGCACGACTCAATCGTTCCTTCGCCTGTTCTTGTACCGCATCGGGTAAAAAGAACGTGAATTCACGTAACAAGTCGGGATGATTGGCAAAGAGAGAAGAGACTTGTTCGAGTACTTCCTTGATACCCCGTTGTTCTTTTTGATAGGTATGTAGTATTTCGAGGAAGGTGTGATAGGTGATGGGTTGACTTGCGAATCGTTTCTTGATGTTGGTTACGTACATGATGGCATGATCGAATTCAACGGCGCGGTGTGCTGGTTGTTGTTGCTGTTGTTGTTGAGGCTGTTGAGTATTGGCATTGAGCGGGAAATCCATTGACATATTCATTGAAAAGGGTTGAGACGAAGATGATGCTTGTTGCATAGGCGGCGGCTGTTGCGTCAGTTGTTGCGTCGGCTGTTGCTGTTGCTGCTGCAATACCTTCTGCTGCATTGCAGCGACAGCTCCCGGAGGTCCTCCCCCCGCTACCGCTACGCCTCTACCGCCCATTCCCCTCCCCGCCGCCGCCATGGATTGCATCGCAGCCGCCGCGCCTCGTCCGCCGCGTCCCGGCATGGTCATAATGTTGAGATTCATGGGAAGTTGTTGCTGCTGTTGTTGACCCACTACACTACTACTACCTGTACCCATTCCTCCTCGTCCCGATGTTCCACCTCGACCGGCACTACCCCCTCCAGGTGTTCCCCGTCCGGCCATTGGTTTGCCTTGAAGAAATTGCGGCGGTGGACTTGCAAGGGGACTATACAATCACAAAAAATATATAACGAGGGGGATTAGAATAAAACACACTAGATTGGAGTAATGAAAACTAAATAACCAACAACAACAATAAACATAATCAAGCAAATAACCATAAACATAATCAAGCAAATAAACATAATCAAGCAATAACAATCAACTACAAACAACAACATCCAAAAACAACAAACTAACTATAACGTACGCATTACCACTCAAACCCTGCGGCGGTAATCCCGGCCCAACAAACACGGCACCCAACCCCTCCCTCATTTCAATCTTATACCCCTCCGGCAAGAAAGTATTAAATCCCAATATCAAATTATTATACCCACGAAACAGCGTTCTAACCCTATGTATGACTCCGACGGTATCGACTTCTTGGGCTTTGAATAATTTCATAATTTCTAGAAATTCATTGTATATTCGGGGACGGTTACCGAATTCGAGTTTTACTTGATCTAGGTAGAGGAGGGCGTCTTCTACCTTTAGTTCACGACCGGTGGGGTGTAGTTTTAGGGTGGAAGGGGAGGGTGGCGTTGTTGTTGTTGCTGCTGTTGTTGTTGTGGATGATTGTGTTGTGGACGCTTTGATGTTGAGATTATTGTTGGGATTGACGGTGTTACTGGATGAAGATGGAGCTGGCTTGGAGGGCTGAACGAGTTGCCTGGCCACCGTTTGGGTGTTGCTGTTGGTGATGGCCGAGGCAGCAGCAGCAGTAGCAACAGTAGAAGTGTTGTTGTTGACAGATGGATTATTCACAGCGGCCGATAATGATGTCGGTGCTACTGCAGCACCACCCGTAGAAGAAGCGACAGCAGCACTAGCAGCTGACATGACGGCACCAGTGGCAGGCATGGCAGCTGTACTCTTTGACGAATCGGGAGCAGTCAATCGACGATGCTTCGGTACATTGGCGGAGGATGTCCCTTCCTTCATGAAACCTTCTTTGACCATTCTCGAAACTGCCTGTGGCTCAGAGGACGTCTTGTCGATATCCATGCTGTCATCTCCGCCGGCAGCATTATTATTACTATTACTGCCAGAGACGTTCATGTTGGCCGGATTGGGATTGATCATCGGCAATATTTTACCCGCGGGTGGACCTGGCCGAGAAGAGGAGGGCAATTTACTACCACCCGGAGCGGCGGGAATGCCTAAAGGAACGGCCGGTGGAACAATGGGGAATGTCGATGATGGAGCAGCGGCATCCTTTTGATTGGATGCTGCGGGTGGATCGGAAGAGGAGGGCGGTGGAATGGATGACATGATTGTGCGTTGATGAATAATGAATTATTCTCTTTGCTTTTTAATTTTGGGGGTTTTGTTTGGCGGATTTTGCCGGGATATCTGGATACCTTTTTGGATACCTTTACTGTTCCCGCCATATGAAATCAACAAAACTCATGCTCAAGCATGCTCAAGCTCAAAGAGCTCAATGCTCAGCTGATCCTTCAGAGAAGTGGTTTATCACTAATCACTCTAAAACCGCGGCAGAAGAGAGGTGGCATTATGATATGTCGGAATCAACAATCAAACAGGCCAATTGAAAAACTCCCTTCATTTATTCGATACTTCATCAGTTTTGCTAATCAAATCTTTTCATTGTGTCTCAATCTTCATTCCAGTAGTAAAATGCTAATAATAGGCCAAACGCAAAAATCATTATGTCCAATCCACTTTCATTTGCAATCAAAATAACGATTAAGGTGGATCTCATAATTTACAAGCAGGTCTCAATCAGAAGCAGAAGAATCGTCTTATCTATTCAACTTGAGTACGTCGAATCAAAAGTGGATTGACTCTTAAACAAATACAATATTATATTTCTTATACACCTCTTTTACACTTTGCAGATAATCTCTACTCTACGATTACTACGGTAATAATATGCGTTTCTTCTTTATGGCCCTCATGATCATCTCTGCTGACCTTTAGGGAACCTCCCTCCTTTCTGTTTGGGAAAATCATAGCGTCTCAGCCCACCTTGTTGGACCTTCTGATCTTCGTGAGAAGGTGATGGAGAGTTTCGACCCCAATCTCAATGATTATGAAGAAGATTATGGTAGAGGAGATTATAATGGAGACAGTGAAAGGATCGATTGAGATATCCCCGATATTTTTATCCTAGTCCTGGTGGAAATCCTTGGGCGGGCAATGGTGTTTGTGTGATAAATGGTTACTTGTTGATTTCTGCAACCAGTGTTCTAACGCTCCATGCTGTCCCGGTTTAGAATGTAAGAGTGATAGTGGCAGCCGGCAGCAACAATAGTCTCCAGGACTATAGTCAGGAGGGTGTTTTTGTCTGCGTGATGAAGTCTGGAGGGATGAGAGTAATGGTAACGACAAAGGGGAGTAGAGTAATGACAATTGGGAGCATTCATTTTGCACGAAGGCTAGTCAAATATGCAAAATGATTACACAGGAAACCACAGCCGCGGCCCAACACAAGCCGCAAGCAACCTCCGAGCTCTCTCTCAGCACCTTGAGCAAAGACTACAGACTACAGACAATCCCCTGTCAACAGGCAGAAGGACATGGCTTTTTTGGCATGGTTATGCCACCGGCAATTTATGCCCTACGCTCAAACACGCCATGGACCTATTGGCCCGACCCCGGCCCACATCCAGCAGCAGCGGCAACAACAGCAGAGCAAAATAATGTGCGTGTACTATACCACGCAAACAAAGCTGTCTTTGATACTCAGCAGAACGTCCGACGTGCTGTCAACGAAGCACTCAATGCTGCAATACCTAACACGTTTTGAAAAACAATCGGCAATCAAATTGGAACCATAAGGTCTACACCGTACGCAACAATCCTCACTGATCTACGCACGAAGTACGGCACCTGCACCCCAAGAGAAAAAAGCGCAAACAATAGTATAATACAGCAGGGTGAGGTGTGAGCAAGCAAGGAATGCACAAGATTACATTGCCAACACAACTGTATGCCTGTTCAACAAGGTACTAGATACTGCAAGTGACGTAATGCCTAGTAAAATTATTTTCTAACCGTCACTGTCTAAAAAAGGGAACGGTAACAAGGGGAAATGCAGCTGAGATGTTAAAAAAAATTTCAGTGTGAAAATAAGGAATTTAAGATGAATTTGTCAAGTCATCTTGTGAAAATTATGATGGTCGTGGACCATGAAATAAAATCCCAACCATGTACAACCATTCATTATACAAGTGATGAGATATTGGAAGGGTCAGGATGATGTGAATTGCTTGAATCCAGAGTTTCAAAAAACCTGACCTAGGTCTGAGACCTGAGACCTCAGGTCTAGCTTTTCAGCCAG
>JALLPH010001787.1:0-10917 GCA_036939855.1 Cyclotella choctawhatcheeana
CTCAGAGGAAATTCTCCGGATCCTGTTGCACTGAGAGATATTTTGAACACTCTTCATTACCTCAATACCTACGTAGAGGTCGATTGCGTGCGAAAGGCTGCCGAGGGAAGTAAAGTCATTATGGAGGAGCAGATTGATACAATCAAGTCACGTATTGAAGGTCATGTTATCCGAGGACTTCATTTGGATACGGAATTCAGCGCTGAGAATGCCAGCTTCATTAAAGATTCCCTCTTGCTGTTAAAAGAGCTAGATGATTCGTTTTCTATTGAACATTGGCATAAAGGCAACAAGAAGCGGCTCGTCGGATTCAAACGTGAGATTTTGCGCAATTTATTATGCTCCTCTTTCTATACAGATGCAAAGAAGTTATCCATTTGGGCCGGTGAATTCAGCGAATACTCTGATCTCTATTCTGAGCTATGCGATGAAATTTTGCGGAAAATCCAAGACATTGTAACGAAGCTATCAGAGACAGACATTTCAGGGATGGCTCAAGGCTCAAAGGATGAAATCGCTTCGTTTGTGGCATGTTACTCTCAGTTCTACGTATTCTGTGAACGTGCTGTAAAGTTTCCTCTCGAAGGCATTGATTCAAAAGATTTTGTAGCAGTGAGAGACGCAATTACTCAACAGTTAATTGATTTGTTGGAGAATTGGTCTTCAAACACAATGAAACTAGTTCCCGAGAATTTGGAGAAGCTTATTGATAGAAACTTGTCCCTTCAGCCTATTGCAAGCCGTGTTGTAGCCATTGAGATTATGGAGGAAGAGCTCAATAAGCAAGAGTTTCTATCCACTGTGCTGATGGAGAAGACTAAAGCTGTGAGGAGGCAGATTGAAAATCACATTATAAGTTGGTATGCCACGAGCTGCAATATGTTGAAGGAGATGGGTGTCCATCAGAAAATGGAATGTTGCCTTGTTTGGATGCGCAATACATGTCGTCTTTTTAGAGATATGAATGGAGATAGATGGCGATCATTGCAGACTGCTTACTCGTTGTTGATGGAGCAAGCAACTGCTAATATTACCAGCATTGCCCAGGATCTGCTGAGCAGGTGCAAAATGCTTCACCAGAGTGGCATGGCTGATGGTAAGCAGATGGCCAATGAGTTCAATTTTCTCCAAAGTTTGAAGTGGTTCGATACTACTTTCTCTCGAAGTGGCTTTAGCCATGTGGACAGTTACTGCTCAGAGATTGATGCTATCGTTGGTGCATATACTCAGGAGAAAAAGAAGCAGATTGATAGCCTGATCGAGGACCTTCGATCCAAGTCACTGAATACGTGTGCTATCAACTCGATGGGCAGTTTACTTCCTGAGCTTTGCGAAATCGATCATTATGAATCATCTCTCTCGACACCTGATGTAACGAACAGCCTGTCCTCGAAATGTGTTGCCTCTTTAGAGGATTATTTAGCTACTTTGCACCAACATGGGTGTCAATACATTAAACATTGGTCTGCTGGATTCAAGGATGGACGATCGGGCCTCATGCGCACAATCAGCAAAAAGCTAAACAGAGTCCTCAGTGAGCTACATGCGCTCCATTGATTGTCAATTCTGCCAAGCTCTCTTCAATGTTGGATGGAGAGTTTCAAGAGTGCACAGCCGCCATCAAAACAGAATTTACGTCTTTAGAAGGAGACTACGAGAAGAAAGTAGCTTATTTGAGATCTCTTCACGCATGTCAAGAATCTTATTTGGTCGCAGATCGTCTTCCAAAGTTTAATGACCTCCAACATCAGATACGCCTCCTTTTATCAAACAGAGCACAGGATATCGAGAGGGAAATTGAAGAGTCATCCGAATGGGACAGTATCGATGGACGTCTTGAAGCGTTTAAATGCGCACTTGTATTGGATTCTTTCGTTGATCAAGAAGTAACCCACCGACTGAACACCCTACGGCGAATGCGAGAGCAGAAGGAGAGCAATGTGGAAGTTGCGATGCAAGACATGATCGCAGAGCGCAAGTTTCAGCAGATTGGGGAGTTCTTATCTCCGCTTGCCTCTTCGAAAGATCAGCTGAAAAAACAGAAGTATGCGACATATCAAAGCGAAATTGCTTTTGCACTAGAGGATATCATCCATAACGTCAATCGTCTTTTGGACCCTCACTCATCACCTGAGCAAAATGCCAAAGTTATTGCCCAAAAGTTGGATATTCTTGTGTCCGCCAAGTCTGAGCTCCAGAAGTTGCTAGTTCCACGATTGAATGTATCAAAAGAGTTCGATGGATTGAAAAAGAATGTCAATATGATACTCAAGAGTTTCACAGATTCGATGGCTAAAGCAATCAATTCAAAGGATTTTGTTCAACTATTCATCAGCAGGCGCAAAGCCAATATGCTAAACAGTTGGACAGAAGATTACATGTATACCAGCAGCAAAAAATGCCTAGATGCTGCCAGGAGGGATGCCAAATCTGAGATCGATGCCATTACAACTCATGTTGAGTCGTTTTTCTCTTCGTCATTTGAACAAGTCAATGATCTGGTACAGGTCATGGCTAGTTTGAAAGAATCCACTGAACATCAAGAAGAGTACTTCAAGAATTTGCACAGCCTTTATGACACAATGAAGCAAGATATTGATAATCGCACACGTAAAGTCATGAGTGATGCCTTGAAAATAGCGCAAAATGACCAAGTGTATGATGACGTCATCCCTGTTGTGCATGCATTGAACCGTAGTCTACAAGGACCACTAAAAAGTCACTGTTCATCAGATCTGCTCAAAGAGTGCAACCGACTTATGGACAAACTTCGTGCAGGAAAAGAAGAATATGACCGCTGGTTTGAATTTGACGTAAAACAAGACAAGCAGAAGATTGAAGAATGGTCGAATAAAATGGACAAGTTGGAATCTAGTCGGTGGACACTGAGTGGTTATCTCTCCGGCAAATGGTCTGGAGGGAGGACAACCTACGAAACATGTCAAAGACGTCTACTTTTTATTGTTGAATCTAGATTTAATCAAGGCAACGAGGCACTAAAATCGAGAGACATACAGACGGTCCAAGAATGCCTTGATGTCTTGGAATGTGTTGCAAGATTTGCCAACAAGCATGTCGGTGTGGCTGTAAAGAAACTGAACGATCTACGTATGGCTGGAATCAGAACGTTTTGTAACTTATGCAAGCAGGCTGAACAAATTCTCCAAAGTGACAATCCCTTGCAATTTGAAGAACTATTTTACGACTACCAGTCCTTTTCAATCAAGATGCCATGTATTTTGAAGTCAGATAATGGCAAGAAAGGATTTGCTCTTGTGAACCAGCTCTTGTTTGAGCACTTTGAGCATACAATTGCGATACTTCGAAAGACGGCTTCAGAAGAAATCATTGACTTTTCAATTCTCAGGTTGAAGCTAATTGATGCAAGATTATTTGGTGATTTCTTGTCTGATAACTTGACTCTTCTTCGCGAGCAAACCAAAGATTCTTTCTCGGAGAAGTGGCTAGCACAAATTGACAAGCAGTGTTGGAAATACTGCAGTGCTGGGCGTAACTTGGGAGGTATAAAGTATTGTGCCATTCTCGGTGTGCTGCCTTCAGCATCAGAAAATGATATCAAGAAAGCATTCAAAGAGAAAGCACTGCTGTATCATCCCGATAAAGGCGGTGATGCTGCAATGTTTCGGTCAATCAACGAGGCTCAAGAGAAATTGCTTGAAATGTGCCGATTGACGCAAGCTAATCCATCAAGACCCTTTGATGATGTTCTAATTCATGTTGGAGAACACCTTCGCTCTGTGTCAAAGAAATTGATGCAAGAACAGCAATATGAACTCGTCGAGAAGATGCTGTTTCAACTGCCGAACTTGAAAGTTATTTCGGATCTTGTGACCCCCGCATTAGAATGTGACACTATAACTGAATGTATCTACGAAACGGTAAAGCATATAGTAGAATCGGCGAGAATTGAGATTGACAGCAACTGGAAGGCTCGGAGGTACAAGGAACTAAATGACAATATATCTGACCTCAAGCTTATGGAAGAACATTTCAGTGCATATCCCAAAATATTTTCGTCGTCCTGGGATACAGGGATTACAAAGAAGATTGAATCAGAGATTGAATCATTGGGGAAGAAGGGGTCACTATACTTGGAAAGCCATGTCATGGCAAAGCAAAATATGAGTGAATTCCGCAGAATCTTCATTGAAATGGGATTTGTCTTAGTGGAGCTCCCATTGTTTAAAGCCTTTACAAAACGTGTCATGAGTGATGTTTTGGAATCTTGTCTTGATATGGAATGGGGTTATGGTTACTTATTTGAGATCGGTTTAAGTTTGCAGAAAGGAGATGAATCTTGCTCTGATGATGAAAACAGGATTGCTCAAATGATGATTACTGAGTTTAGCCACTTTAAGGAGGTTCAAACAATGGTATGGAATGAGGAGACCTCACAGAAGCCCGCGGAAGACGTCGTTGCTGGTATCAAAGGAGAACAGCGTGTCACCACAACTCCTGCGTCAAAATCAGTCACTTTGCCAATCGACATTGATAAAATGAAACTTCTCGCTAGCTTTGAGGCCTATGATAGAGAGTACAAATCACTTCTTGGCGATTATCTGAAACCAGATGCTGATTTAAACGTTCTGGTGCACAAAACAATAGCTCTGGCAAATCGAGTTAAGCCCAACGATGCAAGCATGGATTTTGATGATAAGTTGAAAGGGCAAATCCCTGCTCTTTTAGCGAGTGTATTTGCTTTGTTCACTGTGTTGAAATCAGGCGCGAGTTACAATAGGATTGAGAGTGCTGGTGGGTCCTCAGATTTAGGTATTAAATTGTTAATGAAACCGCACAATATTCAGGTGAGATTGTTGAATTAGTCCGAGTTGTTCACTTTCTTTCTTGATGCTTTCATAATCATTCTAACATGCCTATTCACTTTAGGTATTGACATTACTGCACATGTTTGGATGCAGCACAAATGCTAACTCTTCGCTACAAAGTCAGCTGATGCAAATTAGGACAGGGGAGGGGAAGTCAATGATACTGGGAGCTGCAGCTGTGATGCTTGGCTTACTTGGTTTCAAAGTCCGCACCGTCTGCTACAGCGAATACCTATCAGCTCGTGACTATTCACTTTTCGAAGAGTTGTTCGAGCGCTTTGGACTGAAGAAATTCATCAAGTACAGCAAAATCACAACATTTGCTGAAGACTCCACTGCAACCAAAGGCGACATTCGTAGTTTGACGGAATGCCTTTTGCGAGGTAATTTGTCTAAGCCAAGCTACGTGAAATCAATGCTGACTACAACAAAAGCAGCGCTACAAAGTTTGACGTCAAAAGTATTTGTTGACAGTTCACTTGATGATATAAATGATGAAACCAGTTCTGAGTCAACTGCTGGCAGTAACTTACTCAAAAGTGAACCAATAGAAACTGGTGTTGCCAATCGTACCCGTTCAAAGAAGCACTGCTCCATTAACTCAAAATCATCTCACGGGGACTCTCAACAAGTGAAGCTCGGAAGTTCAGTCACTTCTTCTACTCTGTCAGCTGCATCGCCTGCAAATACCATCTCTATTGACTCTAAGCATACTACACCCGCTTTCAGTGATTCCAATCAAGCAGAAATGAAGGAAGTTTTGCTTGTTGATGAAGTTGATGTCTTTTTTGGCTCTGAGTTTTATGGACAGACATACAATCAAGTGGTAGAGTTCAAAGAACCTGAAATTGCAGAGATCTTAAAGCGAATTTGGATTGCGTTTGATGATTCTGGTGGCCGTCGCCTTAAGTTGAGTGACATTACGTCCATGCCAGAATACACACGTTTGCTGAACAAGTTGCCAGGCTATCTCTTAGATAACGAGATCTCTCTGATGCTTGACCAAGTGAGACGCGTTGATGATGTCCCATACTATATTCATCCCGAGACTGATCGAATTGGGTACAAAGTTATGGATTACATATCTTATGAGGTAACATTCGGATATGCCACCATGTATGCGTATCTTAAGGAATCTGACAACTTGAAGAAGAAGGACACATTGGCAAACGCTTTGGTTATGCCAATTTCGTGTGGGCAGTTTTCCTATGCAAATATCTCTCCCTATCGTATCATTGGAGTTTCAGGGACACTTCAAGCTCTTGGTGATTATGAAAAAGAAGTTTTAGCACAGTATGGTCTCAGTAGATCTATTTTTGTACCAAGCGTTTATGGTGCAAGTAACTTCCAATTTGATAAGGCTGGAGATGGTATTTATTTTGAGGACAATAAGAGCAATTTCTACCATAGACTATCGGCAGAGATAACTTCAGTCATTAAGACCAAAAGATCTGTCATTGTTTTCTTTCGCGACAGAACGAAACTTGATGAGTTCGTATCAAGCCCAACCTATCGCCAGCTTGGCCGGCATAAGAAATTACTGACTGAAGATACGAATTCTCTTGATAAAGAATACATCATCAACAAAGCTGCAACTGCTGGTCAAATTACGCTATGCACAAAAGGTATGATCTTATGCGAAAATTGCACTCAATTTCCATACTCAATGTTTAATAACCATCTTCTCTTCCTCTTCCTTCAGTATTTGGAAGAGGAACAGATTTCTTCTGTAAAGATGAAGCTGTCGAGAATAATGGGGGAGTGCATATCATTCAGACCTTCCTCTCAGAAGAAATCAGCGAGGAAATCCAAATACAAGGTAGGACTGCTCGCCAAGGCAAGCAAGGCACTTATCAGTTAATTCTCCTCGAGACCGACTTGGTATCTGAATTTGGTGTTTCTCTGGGAGAGCATGGGAACATTCCAAAGCGCAATTGGTACGAGTGGTTATGCACCGTTCGAAAGAAGCGCCACGACAAGCAATGCAAGATTATTGAGACGAACTTACTCCGTGCAAATGAGGTTGACAAGGCGACTCACAAGTACTTTGATTCCCTCATCAAGTGTAATTCCAATCAAGCTTTGACTGATTTCCAATCATTGTATCAAACAATCAAAAAACCACCTTATCCTCCTCTTCTCAATTTGGATCTTGTTTTTGCCATTGATGTTACTGGGAGTATGATGCCGTTCACGAAATGTATTGCTAACACAATCCAGGGCTTGGTTGATGGTGGGCAGAATTCAATAGTTGAGAAATTGAAAGCTAAATTTCCAGAGATTGAATTCAAAATGAGAGCTGGATGCATAGGATACCGTGACATTGACGACAAGCATGATCAATTTCAAGATAGCTGTTTTACTGATGGCTGCCACTTCACAGAAGATAAGTCGAAGGTGACGGCATTTATCAATGGCGTGTTGAACCATGCATCTGGGGGGTTTGACCTAGCTGAGGATCACTTGGGAGCTATTGATCAGTGCATAATGAATTGGAATCATTCCAAAGATTGGACTTCGGAAATCAAATGCATTCTTTTGTTCACAGACGCTCCTGCACATGGATATGTTCCAACTTCATTCTCAGGTGTGAACAACTCAGATAATTACTCTGTTCGGCATCCAAGTGGGCTTG
This sequence comes from Cyclotella choctawhatcheeana, assembly GCA_036939855.1. Classification (NCBI taxonomy): domain Eukaryota; phylum Bacillariophyta; class Thalassiosirophyceae; order Thalassiosirales; family Thalassiosiraceae; genus Cyclotella; species Cyclotella choctawhatcheeana. Next base: position 7,483 of record JALLPH010001787.1, read on the forward strand.
GTATAGAACATATTGCTTCAAGTTTGGTGAAGAACAACATTGATCTCTTCTTTTGCTCCTTCAACCCTGCTGCAACAGAAAAGGTTGAAGACGAACTGGCACAAGCAATCAAAGATCACCCAGATAGCGGGAATGACAGTGGCGTTGCAAGAATCCCGATGGTACCGGAGAACAAAAAGCAACCAAGTCTATTGAGCGGCTGCGAAAGGCATATCATTTTTGTACTTGATGAGTCGGGTTCAATGCAAAATCAATGGACTGGGGTAGTGAAGGCATACAACGGTTATTTGTCAAAGCGTAAACAGAGTCAGTGTGATGGTGATTTGGTCTCTGTTGTCCAATTCGACAGTGGTGCAAGAGTGACTGTGAATCCCACTGCCTTATCTTCAGCCCCCAATAACCTTCCCTATAACGGCGGAGGTACTTGTTTTCATCCGGCAGCCATTAAGGCATGTCAATTGGCGAAGCAAACACCATCTACTCATACAACCACAATCATTTTCATGAGTGATGGCGGAACAAATGATGCGCCTGCAGCTGCACGGGAGTTTTCTGCATTGAATAGCCAGATTTTTTCACAAACAAAAAATGATCTTGAGCTTCATGTGATTGCGTTTGGAAGCGGAGCTGACAATGCTCAACTCCAGCATATTGCTGGGGCATCAAAAGTTGGGAAAGTTCATTTGAGTTCAAACGCAGCAGATCTTGCAAAAGTGTTTGTTGGTATTGCGGCCAATACAAGTGTTGCTACTACTCTTGAGTCAGAGATAACCAAGCGTATTTCAGAGGCTGTTTCCGATAAGCTCTCGCTTGAATATTTTGGTAGTTAAAGTTGGCAGCTGTCAAGATTTGGTGTTGGATTAGAGATACAGATACAACTATGTTTGGTGGATCAGCTCAGACATTTACTTGTTCTTTTGCTCTACTAGTTTTCCAATTTCAATCGTAATAGTATGAAAAGTTATATCACGAATGATTTCATGTTTTTAAGTTGCCTTACTGTTTATCAGTCACTGTCACTCCAGCTATAGTGGATTCACCTTCATTTGAGCCAAACAGAAAAATGGTAGGTAGGAGGAACTCGATAAGATAAAGCTGACACCTCAACTCCTTGACTTGGATCTATCATCATGCTGTGGAATGCCATGCTCAGCTGATAGATACTTAACCGGGATCCTCGAATTACCGCACAGCTAGAGTACTGATACAGGTATGTACTTCTGTAGTTACAAAGGCATGTGAGGTCTTTTATTTTGCTTTTCTTGTTGCCCTGTGATCATCATCTATTCTTCCGTCAAGTTTAATCCACAATTGGTGGGCGGCTTTGGTTTTGTGGCAAAAAAGCACTATGGAGCTCTTGGAAGTTGTTTACCGTAGAACTTAGTGTATAAGGAACGGCTGTTGAGTGGGTATCTTCAAACGTATAAAAGTATACATCAATTAATACTTAATACGATTCTAATTATGTGTGATACATTCTAATACAGGTACAGGGTCTAATTTCCTGGAGATATAAAGGTATCTTTGTCCGTTAGGTGTTCCTTTAAAACCTCAGCACCATGCTTTGTTTGACTATCGTCACGTTGCAGGTGGGTGGATGGGAGGAGGTGGGAAGGGACTTAATCGAATGAATCTAACCTACATACTACATACAGCTGATGTACAATCAATGCTGTCAATGAAGAGACATACATGGTAACTATGACACAGGCGCGAGCACAATATACTAGTTACTAGTTAGACTTGATAACTAATAACCTCTAATAACTAGNTCAATGAAGAGACATACATGGTAACTATGACACAGGTGCGAGCACAATATACTAGTTACTAGTTAGACTTGATAACTAATAACCTCTAATAACTAGCCCGGTTACAATGAATAGAAATAGATTTCTTGTTATTCTTGCTTGCTGCTCATGCATTCATATGGTTCCAACTAACTTTGCCCCACGTAGATGATTTGGTTATGAGCTCAATCATCAATTACAGGGTATCGCCCTTTGTTTACTGGATAATGCCATTTCATGCATTCATATGGTTCCAACCAACTTTGCTCCACGTAGATGATTTGGTTACTGGATGATGCCATTTCTTTGGTAGAATCAAGGTTAATTTGTATCATTGGTTAAAAGGAGTAAACAGGGACATTTTCTGGAGCAGTGCTGACTTCCACCCAAGAGTCAGCATGGAGGCCCTATGAAACTTGTTGATTTGATGGTGTGCATATGACAAGAGAACAGCATACAGCATCAGATGTTGGGCATTGGTTCAGAAATAAGTCGTTTCGAAATGGGTTACTAATTGTGCTATTAAAAATATTATCTGGGGGTGAAGGTAATATTTTCTTACCCGTCCTTCTGCGTAATCCTGCGTAAAAAGGGTCAAATGGGTAAAGGGTAAAATGCAGCTGAGGTATTTCAAGTGGTTTGTTTTTCCCACCAGATTGAAATGGAGGCTTGCCTCCAATAGGATGTTATTGTTGATTGTTCTTGTGTACAGTCTGGGAGTTTTGTGCATTCCTTGACTAGACACCTAAAACCTAAAGCTAAAGATTCACAACAATCGTGTACGAAAGGTCCCAGCCCCAATATTGATAGCCCTCCTTCATCAAGCACAAGTGATCTTTGCATGAAACAAACCTATAACCCACCAACACTCAATGCAACACTCTCTTCAACATGCAAATACAATGCTTGACGAGGACACTGCAGTGCAAACTACACTGAATTGCCCCTTGAGTTGACACTGGGTGGGCCCCGCCTGGTTTGTTCATAGCGGAGTAATTGGGTGGTAAAATTAGGATTGTGTGGTGGTTGCTGTCTGTTCTGATACTGATATTAGGAGCGCTATCATTATCATCAGATGTGCCATCTTTTGAGCCTCTCCAGCTCCTCGACTTGGATATATCATCATGCTGCGGAATGACCATGCTCAATAGCAGCTGATAGATACTCAACCGGGATCCTCAAATTATCGGCATAGCTAGCTGAGTGATACAGATGATATGATATACTTGCCCTTCTGTTCCCTGAGATCCACTCGTACAGATTCTATGTACGTGAAATATTGTACAAGACTATTTACCATTCAATCACAGTTTGAATGGAGAAAAGTAGTGTTCAATCAGCTTTTTTGAGGTTGTTCAAGGGACTGACATAAAGAAAGTTTCAGACCGTAGCTTAGAGAATCTGAACGGACTATTATAACCTCAACTCAAAACCTCTAAGCGGAAAAGTTTACTGGGCCTCCAATAACCTCCAGACCTATAGAAAAACCTCTTTCCCGCCTTAGTTGGATTTTACCGGGTAATTACCGGGTAATTACCGGGTAACGGGTAATTTCACTGATTTTGGCCTGGGATAAGGTAAAATCACGTGTTTTGGGTAATCTTACCGGCTGCTCCGCTCTTTACTCGCTTACCCGCCTCGGGTA
>JALLPH010001788.1:0-16597 GCA_036939855.1 Cyclotella choctawhatcheeana
CGATCCCGATGGAGACTCTGAAGGTGACATTGACGGTGTATCGGAGGGGGTGCTAAAGGGGCTCTGAGTTGGAGGTTGCACGAAAACAAAGTTAGGCGATGATGAAGGAGCATCGGTAGGGGATCTTGAGGGGTGTGCAGAATCATTTGTTGGCAATATTGTGCTGACTGAAGGTTCAATACTGGTTGGGAAATAAGTAGGGAAATGTGTTGGTTCGCAATTGGGATCCAAGCAAATGTACTTCCCATTCGATGCAGGCTTCCCTGAACTTGTTGTCTCTCCTCCAGATCGAGTAAAGTGAACCTCCACGTAGTTGTTTGCAACACTCTGCATCTTGGGGTCCTCCAAATCAATATTCCAGCACCCCTCGTATCCAATGATGGAACCTGCATCACTCCACTTTCTCACATACTGAAATACATCTGAGTTGCTCTCCTTAAGCTTCGTCTCGCCACCGTTGGGACCAAAACGAACCCAACTCTCATCATCTAGCTGCTCCACTTGAACCCAGGGCTTTGCAGCTAGATATGCCTCATCTAGAAATGCCGCTACACAAACTATGTCCGAATTGCAATCATATGCAAGGTAGGCAGTCCCAATCCTGTTGCTTTGTTGCAATGGTGATCCATGTTGACCATTCTTCCCTCCGTTGAACATGGGCAACTCCAAATATGAGGCATATTCTTGAGCGTGGATGTACCCATCAACGGTAGGCCTCTTATTGCTCGTTAAAGAAAGGTCCAATAGAGGGATCGAGAAAGTATGATCATCGTGTTCAACGCAAAATCCAGTACTGATGGCACAGCAATCTGCTTTGTGGTCTTGAGTAGGCTATGAAAAGTTGATGGTAAGTTATGGCGTCTGTTGTGTTGCAATAATAAAGTTAACACTTCGCTTCGCTCACCATGGTATCAGATAAAACTGTGGGTTTAGCAGTTGTTGGTTTCGTTGGGCTTGCTGATATATGAAGTGTTTGAACAAAGTTGCAATAGTCATGAATTCCGGATTATCATTATTTTTGGTTATGAAGAGATCAAAATGCATCTGAATCACTTACGTGTCTTCCACCATTTCAGTTTTCTATCAATTGCATTTCTCTGAATGTTAAGCATCCGATCAGATCCCTTAAGCGTGGGTCCATCTATCGCTTCTTCTTCTGTTGATGATAAATGTCGGAGATCATGCCTAGATGCTTCTCGAGCAAGACTGCCTGCTGGTGAGAGAAGTAATATGAATAGTATTGGCGAAGATAGTCGCATGGTAATGACTACTTGTCTTCGGACGGTTAATGCAAAACGCAATACGCAACTGAGATCTTTTTGGACTGTTTCCTGGGTTAAAGACGATAGGTTGCGACGATTCCAAGAGACATGGACGGCAGCAAATTGTTGTCGTTTGAGCAACAGAGTGGCGGTGGTGGCGGAGACAAATGAAAGATAAGGGAGGAGCTAACAGCCAAGACGCAAGACACGATTGCGACGGACATGAGAGAGGAGAAGATGATCATGGATGATGGGCGAGGGAGGCTTCAGAATTCGTAGTTTGTAGGGATGCCCACATCTTGTAGTCAAGAAGTTAGATAGATGTTCAAAATATATCTAACTGACTTGCCCACCAAAAATCTTGCCTCTCGCCTGCCTCTCTCGACATTCACGAATCGGTCATACAGATCGGGAACAAGAACAAAGAGAATTAGAACAACACTGTGGTAACCATGTCATGATGGATGACATAAATAATATATTACATGACAATGCAATCGTTAGCATCGGCGAGTATGTCGGGAAGCTATACGGTCCAGAGGCATACGTCAAATTCGCCCAAACATGCAAAAGATTGAACCGTCTGCTGTTGCCTGCCGAGACAGAGTCATCTCTTTCTAGTCAACATCCGATATTGAAAGAAATCATTAGGTGCCGAATTGATTATGTGAGTGACGACCACATTATTATATATTGACAGCCACGTCTTGATAGACACTTTTCCAAGTATATGAAGAACTAAAACATTTCCGTTTCCTTTAGATTGATCCAAAACGAACTCTTTGGAAATTACGCGATTCGGTCACGACATTGGAAGAACTGGCAGTATTTGAGACATGGGCCAAGACACCACTTTATGAAGACAATTTTATACCTTTCCCATACGCAAGCGTTGAAATTCCTGATGATATGCACGAAAAGATTGCCGTTATAACTTCTATAATGGAAAGATTTCCATCGATTACAATTCAACTTGATTCTCACTGTGGTAAGTTTATTCTTTCGGTCATGGGTTGTCTTTTTCTCTTGTGATCTGATAAAAACTGCCACAGGCACCATAGCCCCCAATAGCGTTGCATCTTCATTTTCAAGAAGCAGAGGTGAATCTATACGGATGTTCCTCACACACGATCACGATGACGGTGGCTTTATTCGAAATATTTCATATGTTCGAAATGTTTCATCTCGGGTAGAGGTGACAGGTTGGGGGAAAACAATAGCCCAAAAGGCAGCAAGGTGTCATTCGCATCCACTCAGGAATCTTGCCAGAGAAGGGAGAGGATGGGTTGAAGTATCTATAGTCCTGCACAATACACACAGTCTTCTGTTGCCACCCCGTCATGATGTTTACAACAACGTAGAGGGAGACTTGGATGAAGACGAAATGTCATCAGGGGATGAATCATGGACAGATGAATCTTGAACAAACAAGAATTTTCATGCAAGTGTGCAAATGGCATAAGTAAAACCAATAATGTAATCTGAATGTAAAATCATACAAGCCCTTAATTTATTCTACTGCTGAGAGATAACTGAATATTTATTCAACACCAGATATTGTGTTCGAGGGAAATATTTTAAGGTTTTTATTCAGACCTCATCAACTATAACAGTCCATTGCAAAGGGAAAAGATATGGAACAGACGAATCGTTCTTGAGAACAGTCAACCTCACACTTTGTAAATTATACATTCCTCCAGAATAAAATCGTGCCTTCAAAGGCAATATCATTTCTTCGCCACCCGACAGCGTCCACGTAAAACTGGAAGTTCCAATGAAATCAAAAGATTGTTGATCAACAAGAGCAAACTCAAATTTCACATCAGCCTCGACTAGACGGTTGCGGACAATAACTTCAAAGCCGAAATCCTGACGATTATATATAGATGGCAATATGTGATGGGAGTTGAGAATTATTTGGAAGCATTTCATACTTCCATCAGTTCACTGATATAACTTACCAAATGAGAGGCATTGAAATCATGCGACAACTTTGACTTATGATTTGCTGTCAATGTTAGTGGGCAACCTTTGCTCTTCTTTTGAGGCTGCACCATCAAGTTACGCAAATGATGCTGACCATTTACCTGTCTGTCCTCGTCATTGTTTCCTACACAAGCTGACCAGCAGCATATTATGTTGATATTAGACGTGTCTTCTGCTGGGCAAAGACTTAACATAGAGGTGGGATGCGCAGCGGCCGGGCGTGGAGTCGTAATGGATGTAAGTTCGCCACTTGGAGGAAGATCAGTACGGGCTCTACGAATCTGGGCAACGTGTCTTGGTTGTCCTTCTTTCTCTTGCTCGGCAAGTAATCTTTCCTTTTCTATCCTGTGAGCTCGAAGTGTTTCCTGCGTAAGAAATCTAAAGTATCAGTTGTGGACTAGATAGAGTCACAAGAATAACTAGAGTGCTTACACTGAATATTTCATGTGCCCGCTCACGGCACACAAAGTCTGTTATGTGCTTGCAGTTACTCGAAAGCAGAGACTTGTCAAAAGCAGTGTTATCATTGCCTGAAGACGAAAGTGATTTGATTGTCGAGAAGCAAGTGGCAATAGTCGCAACTGGGACGACGAGGTAATGCAATGTGATTCGTTCTTGCCAGCCTATCCGAACAGAGGATTGTTGGGGATTTCGTTCAGCGTAAACTTGTCCTTCCAGTTGCTTAACTTGGAAGTTCCTACTCGCAATGCAGACGTTTTGTAGGTCTATTTCGAGATTAGTCTCCCGGTCGCTTCGATAATTCATGAGCTATGTAGAGAATGGAAATGATAGTGAGAACGCGAAAAGTGATTTAATAGATGAGCTAAATGCCCAAGACTGACCTCAATAGATAGTATATGTTCCCCCTTATTTGAATAGGATGGCACCAATGATGCAGACATAGTAATTGATGGGTAAACAGGGACAGAAAGTATCTCGCGAGTCCATCTATGACGAGGTGCTACATTTGAGGCATTCTCATTCCAAAGCTCGCATCGGAAAAGCATGTAGAACTCCTGTCTGCCACCGCCGGATGTGCGTATTACTATTGGAATCTCTGTGGACTCGCCAGGTTGCAAAACTCCCAAATGTCCAAGAGAACCCTTGAAAGGTACCTGTATCAATGTGCCACTGGGTCCTATGCAATAAGAAGTTGGAGCATCATCGCTGCAAATTTTTGTTCCACCGATATCGTTTATGTTTAGCCATGGTTCATTTGTTTTCAACGTGATGTTTGATGCTGGAGCGTAGCCAAGATTAGCTAGCTTCAATTTCCAGTGACTTGTTTGACCTTGCAGTACTGTGCTATTCAGACTAGAATCTGGTTCTACTGACACTTTCAAGAACGGCATTTTTTCTTCAATTTTTGATCTGAGCACAAGTGACTCTCCTCGAGCTAAAACAAAGTGTTTATTAGTCGACATGATAAACTTCGGTCTTCATCATCAAAAGTGAACGTACCTCGTTTAGATTTGTTTGCTTGGGTATCTTGCAGAAGAGGCCCTAGCAAATTGAAACGATGATAAATCCATACTTCATCCAGAAGTTTGAATCGAAAGCCAAGAACTTCAAAATCGCCTTCGATCAAGGGGCATATATTTAGAGACACAGTTGTACTTGAGTTTGCAGTCAATTTCAGTGCCAGTTTTGTCACAACGAAGTACGGGTCAGAATCTTTCACCAAAGAAGCCGAGTCAGCAGATGAATCTTCATCAACTGGAATCTGGCACATGAAGATCGGATTGTGATATTCTTTTTCAGATCCATAAAAAGTTACAGCTTTCGTTGTGTCGTCCAATCCAGGTTCAGTCACCGTAAACTCGTTTGTGTGCCGCAGCCCCAGCCTCCTGCAATCCATAGCTGCAACAAGCTGCATTTCAGTTAAATCAATGTCTACTCCGAGAGGGTTTGAAATTGAGAAGGAAACTGCAATAGGTTCTGATGTAGCCCTAATTTCTGGGCTCCCACCTTTTTCTTTTCGTTTTTGGCGTTCTTTATACTCTGCATCACGTTCCTGTTTGTCTATTTCCATAATAAGGCTATCTATTTGGTCATCTCCCGATTGCACTTGAGGTTGCACCACTTCCCCATCATTTGTCTCATTCACCGAGACTTTGGGTACAGATTGCATTGCCGAAGCGCGTAACTCAGCTTCTGCACAATTCATCATGTCCTGCCACACCATCTCATTTCCCTTTGCCGAGTCCATGGATTCGATAGAATCCGATCGACCTAATGATATACATGAATCACGAGTGTTTTCGACATATACACGGATTGAAGAATCTTGCACACAAGGAAAGCCAAGATTAGCGATTTCTATGGTTTTGACTGCACTTGCATTACCACTGAGGAAATTCTCTAGATGCTGGCGTCCACAATCATTAATTGTGCTTTTTGAACCAGAAGCCATACGTTCAACTGCAACGATGGCTGATGACTGATGCTCTCTACATATATCAACAATATGATTGATAAATTTTTGTTGGCTTCGTACACTGACACGTCCCCCACCTGCACTGATGAGCTTGGCATAGAACTGCATCGAAAGCGCAAATTGTCCCATACCATATAGTTGTGCAGCAAGAGCCGTACTAAGATGACTTCTCAATTCACCCCATCGCTCTCCGTGATATACATAGAGCGATGCTGCAAAACAACGGAACGCATGTCGCTCTAGTTCTGCACTGCGAAACATGTGGCCAGCCATGAGCATATGGAATGCATACTTTCGTAGCATGCCCGCACGGTAGTAATGCGCAGAGCTCTGCTCTAACAATACTGCAGCGCCCATTGGAGTTTCGTGGCTTGACGCTGATGCCAACAGGTCAGCAATCTCCATGTGTTTTCCTCCCGTCAAAGATGGATGGGACGATACAACAAGACACAGCCTCGTAGCCAAGCGAGTTGCGTAGGGGGCTTCGCCAGGACGTGTGTTTGAGCCATTTTCTGTTTCTCTTTCTTCCTCAGCTGCTCTTGTGTACGAATATAGAGCCGTCTCAATCGAGTGAAATATATCATAAGCAAACCTGCCATCTCTATGAGTATCAAGCATGTGCATGCATAACAAAATCATCTCTTGAACCGAAGCATAAAATAAAACGGCTTTGTCTTGTTTGTAATCGTCTTTCACCAATCTGTATACGCCAAGGGCAGCTTCGTAATCACGCACTAAAAAGAGAGTATCCGCCAGTAGTCTCGTTTGTGCCTCTATGGTGTCAAAACGATACTTCACTGATGACCCCGACGACAGGTCTTGCGAATTGTTCAATTCCTTTTGCCCATCGGAATAACCCGAAACATTGGTAAGTATGCTCTCCTTTGGTTTTCTCCACAGACTCTTGATGACATTCTTCACTCCTCGTTTCGCATTTGAAACCGCAGCATTTAAATTGGCTATTCTACGCTCCACGGCTGGGACGAGGCCCGCAACAACCATATTGGCAACAAATCTCCGAATGGCATATTTATCAGAATCAGAAAGACATGCACCTCGAATTGGATTATTTGGTACATTTGCAGCGCATGCCTTGTATTGATCAGAAACGGCATTTACCACAAACGGTGAAGAGGGAGCAGAAATTTCCCACTCCTCCCCTTCCTTGGCGGCGTCGCCACTCAGTAAATCAGTATTGGGTACCAAGCTGTTCACACGCACCACAGAACAGCACCCTGGACCAAATCGTTCCTTCATCTGAGCCAATGCCCTTCCCTCATCGAAATTCTTGGGACCATTCAAAATATCATGAAGCAATAAAAACTCCCTCCGTATCCCATTAGGATCATAACGTCCATCGTGATACGGTCTGGGTAAATGATGCACATTGGCCAATTCCGCGAAGCAAATCAGATAATTCTCCGAGGAGGAAGCGACCAAAATAACCACGGAGGGGTTGCAAAGCATTTCGTGATTCATCCCATCGGTCGATCGATCTAATGTATGACGAAATCGTAACAACCATGGAGCGGTGGGGAGCGAGGTTAATGCAAACGCGGCATCGGCACAGGAATTTAATGTGACATCCCCACTTTGTCGGAATGTATTGGGATCATCATCGCTTCCGTAGGGCAATACTCCCTTCTTGGGTTTGAAACTCGACATGCTCGCCCTTCCATCCAATTTACGAATACGTTCCTCCTCTTCTTCCACTTCCAACAAATCCGCCACGGATTGTTCCAATCGTCCCAATTCTAATTCACCGTTATTGTTGTTGTAATCGTGATCTTCATCCCATAATTTCGCCGATTCGATCAGGGCCCGTTCCGCCACCGATTCACCGACCGGACGACACTCCATTTCCTCCGCCGATAGAAAGTCCAAAGTCAAATGATCCCAATTTAACATCATCGATCGACTTGCCGATCGGAAGGGCGGTAAGGGTGGACGATAGACGTCCTTTTTGTGCGGGGGGGCATTGCCGTAGACACGGAACATGTCGCAGAGTGTGGTGTTGTTTTTGGAGGCAATGGTTTGGGCTTCGGCGGTGGGTACTATTAGGACTTTGAGTAGGGATTGACGTGGGGCTAGGATTGTCAATGGTGGTGATGATTGGGCGCGTCTTTTGGATGTGGTGTGAGATGAGGTTGTTGATTCTGAAGTGTAAATGGGTGGGGTTGGGAAAGACCCGACAGTACCACCGGGAATGGATTGAGTAGTTGTCGGAAATGAAGGCGAAGGCATGTCAATATTTATTTGTTGGGGTTGAGAATTGAACGTTGTAGCAGCTGCACCGCCAGTATTTACCGGAGATGATTGCTGTTGCGTCGGTTGATATTGTGGTTGTGGCGATTGTTGAAATTGCTGCTGTTGCTGTTGCTGTCCCCCACCACTCAAGATATCCACCGGCTGTCGAGGCAGAGTTTGTTGTCCAAAAGTCTGTTGGCCCTGAATAGATGACGATTGTAGTTGTTGTTGCTTCAGTCCCCGACGATGATCCACCTGCACACCTGCACCTGCTGGCTTTGCGACGATGACGAAATCACCATTTCATCCTCCAACAAATAATCACTGGCCAAATCCGCCGCGGATTCTACGGTATTGACGGCGAATCTGCCGGCTTTTTCTATGAATCCCGATGTCAAGGCGGTCCACGATGCTCCCGACGAAGGCGCCGCCGCCGCTGATGATGATACTATTGGAGCACCAGTATTCGTTTGGGCGGAGGGAGAAGACGGATTATTGTACATCACATTGCCACTGGGAGGGGCACTTGCCAATGTGGGAATTTGCTCATGAGTAGCATGGACATTGTTGGTAGCATGCACATTATTATCAGTGTTGGTTGCATTGTTATTGTTGGGAACATTCAGATTCACAGCATTTGCATTGCCTTCTTGTAATGACAAATCCTTCATTCGATGGTCTATCCCGCCGCCGCTGGGTGGTGGAAACGATGTGATTTTAGGAGGAGGCGGCAACACTCCACTAATGCTACTGCCACTGCTCATGGAAGCATTATTGCTCCTGGAGGCATTGTTGGCAGCAGGTTTATACGGTGCAATTTTCGGTGGCGGCGGTAACGACGAGGACAGCAAATTGGCCGCACCGTTGCTGGTCGATTTGATGGTTGGCGGGGGAGGCAGTGGGAATGAGGATGGTGGGGGAGGGAGGGACGATGATGGACGAGAGTAACGTCCGTCGTCTTTGTTTGTTTGACCACTCATGATGAGTGTGCCATGATGTTGTGTAGAGTGAGAGAGTGTGAAGCGCTACTTAACGAAAATTAATAAAGGTAATTTAAATGTGCAACACACTTAATTACCTATGATATTGAACGTTGTAGAACGAGTCGTTTACAATACATGTGGAATTGTGAGCTGTTACAGCAGCTATGAGGCTCGACCCTAGCTTCGCACGCGGAGTTGAATTTCTCCGCGAAAGGTACTCAGAATTTTTGTTGGGCCTTTTCCCTTGATGTTTAGCGATTTTGCACCTCGCTACCTTATTTCGTGGCCAATATCAAGCGACTTCGTTAAGGTGCACAACTCATGTGCTGCGTCCCACCCGTTTGCAATGGCCGAGCATATGCCTTCGACAACGTGATTCCCAGCTGGTGGGACGCGGCGCAATGATCTAGTGTTGCTATTACACATTACCCGAGGTAAGTGCAAGGGGGGTGTGATGGTTCACCTGATTTTGCAGTTACATGTCTCCGCCGACTTACGAATCGTTTGTTGTTCCACTCCGTTTCACTCCCCTAGCTGCAATCATGCCTAGTGTGGATGGTCGTGGAGTATCTATCACTCGGTGAGTATCAATGCTCTGGCCACCGCGCTTATAATGTCTGCATGTAATGCCTGAATTCATGAGAAGTGGCACGTCCCAGAGGGCTGGGACGCTCTTGATCGTTGATCTGTGCTCTGTTTGCAATTGTCATGTGTTCATCCAATGTACGCTTTGTGTTTCTGGGTGCAAATTTCGATGGTGAGAGTCCAACGGCCAATGGGCAATGTGAATGCCGACGAAGAGTTGGCGTTTGGCTTGATGAAGGATATTTGTAGACCACGGGAACGTGATGGGATTACGGCGATTGGGTTGGCAGTTGGCAATTGTCCCTGTTATTGCTTATTGCTTAGAATGCCTTGGATGTCACGTGAGTATTCTATGTCGTTAAAGAAAACGTGTCATCTAAAACCTCACGGATTTCCATTAAATCGCCGACAGAGACAGTGCATCAGCACCTACGAGAGCATCGCCATTGCTTTAATCATCTATTTCGTCAAGATTGGGCAGCCTACTTTACAGTTCTCCCGCTGTCTTTCAACTGCTCGATAAGATGACCTGTGTTATACGTGGTAGACATTATTGTGATGGTGCTGTCGTAAGCTGAGCTAATGAGACATCCACTGCTGTATAAAGTGGACGTATCTGGGACAGATACCTCAGCTGGTGATGAAGAGTTTGAGTACAGACTGTGACCTTTCTGAGTGCGGTGGATAACCCAGAGCTCATGATAGGTAAGGCCAAGCGTTTTTGCAATCTCTTTCTTCTCTTGACACGCTTCTTGACTGACCACGAGTCTTATGTTTTCTCGCCGCAAAGTGCCGTCTCTGACAGCTTTGTACAATGTGTGTGGGAAGTGGCATTCGAAAGCAAATGGGTACACGCCTTACAATGCTTCACCTAAGGAGATAGCCTCTGTCAAATCCAGCGGTCTGGCTCGATTTTGGTGCTGATCTGTGCTCTAAACTTTACAATTTATACGGCAATTGTGTTGAGCATCCTGGAGGCTCTTGCCACTGCATTTTAGAGAGAGGAGGATGCCGATATTTGCATCTCTAGCCTTGGTTTTGGATTCAATCATATTGAGTCCAATATATGGAATGTACATTGGATATGGTTTGGGTGACTGCTCTACCAATAACTTCCTCACTAAGCATCAATACTTACCAACTTTGAACTCATGCCCCAACCACCCGCCGAACGTGCTGCCAATAACCCCCGGCATCGAAGGCCTCGTGTCTTTGGTATTGATTACAGTCATGCTGAAGTCCGAGCTGTCTTTGGTAAAGATCCTCGTGTTTATGCCGTGATGACGAAAGAATCCATCGGTGACAACAAAGGCAATGTCAAGGCATTAGTTGCTCAGGTTGTACACATAAGTTCTGGACGTCCCGTGGCAATAGAGGGTAGAGAACGTGAATGGCCTTGTGATTTGACAGTACTGTCCATGGGATTCCTATCTCCCGAAGATTATGTCGCCAAAGAGCTTGACTTGGATTTGGATCAAAGAAACAATATTCGCACGAGTATCGAAGGAGTTTTTGCTGCGGGTGACTGTCGCAGGAGACAGAGTTTGGTTGTATGGGCAATGCACGAGGGTAGAGGAGTTGCTGATGCTGTGGATGGGTACTCAAAAGAGAAACGACGGGATGAACTTGAGGCTGGTAAGCCTACAAATGTTTTTGCCAACCTCAGCAGTATCTCTCCTCATGTGTGATAATATTGAAGGAAGTATGCGATGAGAAGTGTATGATGTATAAACAAGGGAAACATACTTTATGTCATTAAAAGTCATAAAGTGTTATTAGCAATTTGTCAACCTCATTCATTTTTCAAGTGCTACATTGCTAAAAGGGTTTCTACCATGTCGCCTTGTAATTTGTACAAAACAGACGCCGAATCTTATGAAAAAAATTCCAATAGATGCCTTAATACCGCATCAATATCGACAGTCATATGTGTAACATAAGTGCCAGTTTCGGATTGTACAAAATAATGCTTCACCCCAACTGATTTAGATGTATAATTGTGGCATGGATTCAACCAATTCGCCTCTGCAGGGTAAATTTCAAGCATAATAGCTCCCGGTCTCATGAAGAGAGCATTGGCCTCACCGGCGCCATGAGGTGCAATGACTAAATCGGCTCCATAATGCATTTGCATGGCACTCTGCATTGTTTCATTGTGTCTAAATATCTGAACATTTGCATTGGGATATGCATTCCGAACAGCCTCTACAAGTTTGTAACCATTCTCCATGTAGCGAGGTCCCGGACCTCGCAGCTGAATGATAATGCTCGGAGACAATCGTCTTTCAACAGAGACCTTTTGGTTGGAAATTTCTCTTCGAAAATGTTGATTCATAAGTCTAGCAGCTCGTGGAATGATTCTCCCTTCTGCAGTTGCAGTAGGAACTAATAGATGTTCTGCAAAGTATAGCTGATGACCATAATACGAGATGATTCGATCCACGTGTATGCCAAGCATATTCAAGATCACTTGGTTTGCTTCATCACCGTGAAGGAATAATAACTTAGCATCTGGATGGGCATCTAAATAATCTTTGACGAGTACCAGTCGCGGCAAGCATTCTGCCAACCAGTGATAAAAGCGCTCTCCTGAAAAGAGAATTCATTGAGAATATTCAGAGGTGACAGAAGGTATGTTATTTATCAAGTTAGGAAACTCTTCGCTCACCCATGAATTGAGACAGTAACACGACTGTGCCACTGATGACATTGATAGATGTGCCTGGAGGTGGTGGTATACCTTTTGCAATATTATGGTCATGATTGTATTTCCTTCCCAGTGCCATTTCAAACAAATTAATATTCAAATCAGCTGCTCCACCAGGTCTATAGAGGACATGGCAATCATAAACCAACGGTTCAATTCCATAAATGAATGCATTGTTGAAACTCGCAACAAGTCCCTTGACTTCGTCATAATCATAGGCTGGCAATCTGTAATGACTTATGAGGTTGGTACCCGTTCCATTGACTATTTCAATATCTTTACTTACAAAGACTGAATTCCTGAAATGGTGAGGTGCAATCTGACCATCTACTAACAAACATCCATCGTATTTTCCTCTAAGATCACTAGTTGGCGGCAAACCCATTGGATCGAACAAGTGATCGTCAACTAGTGGTCGTGTAAAACGTGTACTCCTTTCTGGTTCATATTGATCTATTGTTTGATAGTGCAAAGTGCATAATAATATCATGATGAAAAGTGTAATACGAGTGACACGCGCAAATAGTTTGCTTGCGTTATTCTTGATTTTACTTGAAGAAGGGTGTCTTTGTCTTGAACGAACGTCAAGTTTGATGGAGCGAGGAGGAGTAGATCCATGATGTCCACGTCGCTTTTGCAGTGCTGTCATTATTTTGTTATGCGAATGTCTTTGCAACGCAAACGCATATGAATATCTGTGCCGCAAACCATGTTGTTTTGGCACCGCAGCACTTCAGTCCACAAACCACCTGTATCTCTCTCTCTGCCAGTCTTCGTCTCGTGTGGTGAAGTGGTGGAATGCTTCTATTTCGAGTGGTTAGACAGCAGGCGTGGGCAAATCTGGTTGGGCGAGGGATAAGGGGTTGGCTGTTGGCTGGCGGAGGCTTGCGGAGGCTTGCGGCTTGTGGCGAACTGCTGCGAGTCTAGGGAACCACGACGACTATCTACTACCATCATCATCATCTTCTCTCCTTCAAAAATCATACATCACCTGACACCTGACACCTGAACCCAGGTCATCGGCCATAATATCTCTCTCTCCAAAATGCTCCATATTCATTAGCACCGTCGCAGTAAGCCTCTTCCTCGACAACGCAGCGAACAGCACAACATTCAACGCACTGCTTCCCTACATCATAGTAGTCACCAAGACAACATATTACGGCGGCACAATCTACATAAACTCACAATGGAGTAGCCGATGTATTTGGTTGCTGCACCTCTACAACTACTGTCCCCTCTGATGAAAAAGAATGCACCATAATTAACAATGGCAACACTTTCTTGTTCACTTCTCACGTGTCCTCATTGGCAAAATGCCACAATTTACAACAGAGGCGCAATCACTGCAAGCCCTCCAATCTTCATCGGAGGCATGAAACGGCTCGGGTACTTGACCTCAAAGCTCTCTCTCAACGTATGGAAGCAGTTCGAATCCTGTTAAACTGAACTACAGCACATCCGCGCGAAGACATTGTTCTTCCGGGAAATTGGTAAAAATCGCATAGACGCGGAGGTCAAATTTGATCGTACTATTCAATTCTCTTCAAACAATTTATACGGAGCACATTTAAACCTCTAACTGAATCCGGAGTCAAAGATGATTCGAATGGTTTGACTCATTTATACCCGTCTCGATCTGCTGTGGGTACTGTGCTGTGTTTATGTCCGCACAATTTATATCGGTTGTGTTTGAAATGTGAATGTGAATGTTGAGATTTCATCACATCCATTATGTTCAAGTACCTGTCAAATGTTTCCAACGACAATGTCCGAATTGGTAACCAAAGATGATTCTAATCGTTCGATTCGTTCATCCATTGCGATCTGCCTGGAGGATTGTGGGTTTAGGGTCCGTACAATTGATATATCCGTTGAATGAAATGTGCGCCGAGATGCCATCACATCATCATTTTTATCCTCACGCGAAATGTTTCCAACCTATGCTTTGTCACTTGGCATAATTGCAGAGCATTCACAGGTGAACTCTTCCTTCATATATAGTTCAAAAAAACTACTTCGAAAACCACCCATTCAGCAGTTCCACCCATGATTGCATCCCTCTTAGCGATGGTACTCCTTTCCGCCCAAGACTTGACTGTCTCAAACACCACCACAGCAGATATCCTCCCTCTATTTCAACATCTAAAACCTAACCCGACAAAACTCGATCAATAAGTACCTACCATACTCAGTAGCTGGCAATCAGAGTACCTACCTCCTAGAGATGCAGTCCCAGGGTTCGCAGTCGTTCACTCCAGAGGGTGAAACAATGAGACACCTCAAAATGAAAGGTAGGAATCAGTATCTAGCCTTGATAATTATCTATTCACAAAGTCAGAATGACACCTGGTACTCCCGCTTTACTCAAGGGAGACATGAGAAAAGCCTCACTTTAATCTTTCTCATTAGAACAAGAACAAAGCCTCGATTTAGTTTCACGGAGGAATCAGTATGCGAGTCAAGTGCCACCACACGTCTAACCAACAACGTCTAACCAACAAACTCATATTCATATCATAATTTTGACAATCGAAAAATCCTTCTGCTTGTGCAATCGAAATCATGAAGCTCTCATCCATCGCTTCGATGGCAGTCATTGCCATGCACCAAACCTATGAAACATCAGCAACATTCACCATAGCCGCGGCCGACTCTTCCAAGGGGCAAGTCGGTGCATCAGGAGCCTCTTGTGTCGCAGCCCCATTGATTCCATCTGCCTACCATTCTGTCCCCGGCCATGGTGTATGCATAACTCAGGGTAGACCACCCAATAGTGGCTCCCCCGTTTACGGCTACATCGATGGACTCCTTGCAAAGGATGTTGCTCCCACTGAAATTATCAAGGCTATCACTGATCCCACCTTCGATACAGAACAGCACACTTATGGTGGTGTACTTTACGATGGCGTGACGTTACGCCAGTATGGATGTGTTGATTTACAAGGACGAGCAGATGCATATACCGGTCAGAATTTAACTGACGTGCATGCCAACCATGCTGCCAATGTTCAGGAGCATTCACATGGCACTGTTGGCACAATTGCATATTCTGCGCAGGGGAATGTTGTAGCCAACAACACTGTGTCTAAGTTGAAAGATACTTTTGTAGCTGATACGGGGGCATGTGATTTAGCAGAACGGCTCTACAATTCCCTAGCAGCTGTGTATGAAGCCCAACCTTTGTTGGGTGATGTGCGATGCTTTGGAGCGATTACTAATGCTGCAGGTTCCACCACATTCATTCGCGTGGAAAATGCTGATGGAACCACAGCGATCAGTATTGATGAAGACTCTCCCACCAATCCTTGGCCTAATCTCAAACTCAAGTACCAAACTTGGAGATCAAGCAACCCGTGTCCTAACGTCACGGCAGCTCCCTCTTTGTCGCCTGTAATTCCATCCTTTGAGAAAGTAGGTGACGGAATCTGTGTTGATGCTTCAAACAACAAGTATTCTGTTGTGTGGGAATTAGGAACTGCCATCACCTCCGCAGAAGATTGTGGCCGTTGGTGTTTGCAACACCCAGAACCGAACTTTGTGGGATTCACTTCTCCAAAATCTACTACTCATGGATGCATTTGCCATTTCTCTGGAGCTTTGGTAACTCCCCGGAAGAATTATGCAAATCCTAAAGGTTACCACGAAGATTTTAACACTGGATTCGGTGTAATCAGTGGTGTCACAAACTTTACAGCCTTGCCAACAAATCCCTCCAATCCAGTCGACGTATCCAACCGCGAGTGCTTCCGCTACAAGGTATGAAAATTTTTCTTTTATGTTTACCTTCGTTTGATAAAGAACACAATCAAATTTAAACCACTCATGTCTTCTCTTAACATGAATAGTTGCATGACCCAAATGTGCCAGACTCAACGCTTACTTGGTCCCCTTCGGCGTCACCAACACCTCAACCTACCCGGTCCCCAATGGTGTTCAGTAACTTTTATTCTCTAGTTGGCGAGGGTTCATGCACCGATCATATAAACAGACTTTATCCCTTTGTCATGGGCATAATCCCGACAATTATTAGCGACTATGAGGTTTGCGGAGGATGGTGCGCTCAACACATCACAAACTCCTTTGTGGGTTATGAGCAGCTGGGTAATCATACTAATACGATCTGCAGGTGCCTTTTCAGTGCTGATGGCTATCCTTCTCCAATCCCCGCTTATGTGAACCCGACAGAGAGTCATAAATTGTCTATCAGTCCGGTTAATAATACCCTACATCGAGGTATTGGCCCTGTCTCAACTTTGATCTCTGGGCCAAATCACCACAAATGTTTTCGCTACATTGTAAGGTTTGCTATTCATCAAGTTTGCACTCATTAAGAGTAACATATCTCACACAAATGACAATTTGTCTTCTCTATCACTCTATAGAATGC
>JALLPH010001789.1:0-10714 GCA_036939855.1 Cyclotella choctawhatcheeana
ATTTTTTGCCTTTTGCGGAGCGAGCATCGCCTTGATTTCCTTTTCCTCTTGGGGGCTGGCGCTGGTTTGAATTGCGCTGGTTCGACTTCGGGTTCGACTTCGGGTTCGACTTTGGATTCTCCTGCCGCTTGCGTTGCTGCTGCTGCTTGCGCTGCTGCTGCAATTGCTTGCGGGTTAACTTGAACGTGACTTGGGGGGCTTTTAGATTCCCTTTGGACTTGCCTTTCGGCTTTCCTGATGGCTTGGCGGTATTTCGACCAGGCTTTATGCTGGGAGACCCCTGGTTTTTTGGGCCCCCCGAATAGTTTTTTCTCGCATCAATCTTTGACCATTCCTTGAAATAGGAAAACATTGTCTTCTTGTCTAAAGGCACGTCCTTGGTCATATGCTCTTCAGTTTCCTCATTGATCTCACTTTGCTCCTTGTTGCTTCTAGCTACAGCAATCTGCTGGTTCACCGAGCGGATGATGTTCTCGTCACGGACGGTCTTCCAGGCTTCAAAGGTCATCAGCGGAAACATGATATTGAACTTTTTGGCCACCACATGGTCAATAGTTTTATCAGTATCATCGGCATATTCTGCATCTTTCTCAGAGATGATGTCGTCTCCTTGTTTGGCGGTAAGTGCTTCAAGGAATGTTTGAAATTCCTCTGTTGACTCAAAGTATAGCTGCTCACGCCACCAGGTTCGCTTCATCTCGTAGTAGAAAAAGTTGAGGGCGACATTCCAGCCATATTGTTTGGCTGTAAAGGAAGGGACAGAGTCGGGAGAGACGACTCGGAGCATCTCCATTCTTGAGATAGCAAGGTCAGTAGCAAGCCTCGCGGCTGACATGATTACTTCCTTTTGCAAAAGTGCCTTCCTCGAACTAACTTCCAGTTGCGCACATTCTTCGAGTAGGGCTGTGCCACGAGTGGCATATTCAGCATTGAGCTCGTCGAATTTTGCAACAATCGACTTGTATTGGTCAGAATCCTTGATTCGATTGCTTCCGCAGACAGGATTTTTCTTCTTGATCTCGCGGCAACAACTGGGCTGGTACGTGACCTCCTCTCCTGTTTCCTTCGACTTGACAGTTTGACGGAATAGGGAGGCGGCAGTCGTCTTAGTCGCGATCTCCTTGACTACGACGAGCATCGAGGTTGCATCCTTCTCGACGGACGTACAGAGTTCCTTGGGCAGCGTCTCTAGATGGTAAGCAAGAGGTCCGAAAGGCCCATCTCGCAGACGATTAGCAATGTCTTCACCGAACAACTGAACTTTCTTCTTGTTTCTCTCTTTCTTAGGGTGGGCGGCGAAGCCGCCATAGTTGAATAACAGTTTAACCCAAGTAACTGAAAGTATTACAATTACGACGACTATTGCAAGGATAACAGTAGTTTCGATAGTCTTCGTCAGGCCGATCGTAATAATGAAGGTAAAAAATGAAAGGATTGTGCAGCACTGATAGCCATTTGCTAGTGATTTGTCTAGTAGACAGTGCTTGCGGGGTACTTTCACACAGCGAAATGTAATCTTTCTTGACACTTTTTCCGGATTTCTTAGATACTTTTCTGGATATACTGCAATACAGACAAAGTAAGGGACAAACACCTCAGATTTGACACCTTTTCATGTCACAGTAGCGTATCTTCCGGTAGTTATGCGACAGCTGGCTTTCCAGCTGGTGCGCGGAGTGTACTTGGGGACATATATGCCTAAATAGAGGGTAAAAAATAGTAAGTGTGTAAGTATCTTTTTACCTACTCTGTTGAAATCAAGCAAAGTACAAACGAGAAGGATGTCATGTCGGATGATATGCACAGTATTGAAGTGTCGCAGTCTGAATTCCATGACGCTGTTGAGGCGACTAATGCTGCGTTGAAAGATCCGGAGAAGAACAAGCGCCCAGGCCGAAAGAATGCTAAACCGAAAGCCCTAAAGAAGATGCTACCAAAGTGGATGAAGTTGAAGAAGAAGAAAAAAGCTTTGACTGGGGAAATGGGCGGGCTTTATGGCATATAGATGATGTACGGTAATTGATGCATGGGGCTATTTAGTTTGTCTTTGTTGCTGAGGTATTGTATGATTGAGTGATTATTACCCGTTGGGTGTCCTCTATTTAATTGAGTGTGTAAAATGGCTTAATAGAGTTCAACACCACTTAGAGTTTAACACCACTTAGTAACACCATTTATTCATACTAAGGCATCAAAAAAGGCGTTCATTGTCGAAATAATCAACTATACCAGTAAGTTTGTCATAATAGTTAGCTAACACTGTTTAATTCAACACAGCTCATTGATACTACAACCCCATCAGAAAATGGATGTGGGAGTAGATGTATCCAGTTTCAATTAGTTTGGTTTGGTGTTATATGACTGAAAGTACAGCATAGTAGAGAGAACAAGGGACCTGGGATTCAATCATTACTCTTCTACTTTTTGACGCTTGGAGCCTTCATTGGCACCTGTCCACTATGCCCCCAATCTCTGCTTGATATATTGCAAAGATCTGGGATGCATTTCAAGAGTCTAAAAATTGCAGATACTTGATGAATGGCATCTTCTTTTCTAAAGGTTACAGCATTTGAATTGGTTTCTCCTCCTCCAATCATGGTCAACATTCTTGGGAGACATTTTACATCCATACTTGCAAATGTTGATATATCAAAATCTCCCCTGAAATAATAGCGAGCAATCTTTGTTCGGATGACCAGACTTTTATTTGTTTCCTCATTGAGTGTCAAGTAGTCTTGAAGGAGAATAGGAGCATTGTTCTTTTCACTTGAGACTTCCTTAAATGTGTGATTTGATGCAATAATCCGTTCAATACTAGAAGTATTACACAGAGCCGCAATCATTGGGCTCCAGTCTTCACTATAATCATGTAAATACATACATTTCAATGTTGTATTATCAACCAAACCTGCTGCAATTGTTGATAGTCTTTCCTTATCTATATTTCCGAATATACTAATCTCTGATAGAATTGATCTTGGATCCGCAAGCAATTCAGCAACTGCGGCGGATTGAGACAAAGATGTGAATTCCACTGCAAGATATTTCACTTTTGAACATGCCAACATAATCCTCCGAAAAGATTCTTCATTGGTAACGTCAAATATACAGTATCGTACGTTGCATCTCTCTAATGATGTACTTTCTAGAAATGAACCAATCACGTCACTCTGATCGTCAGTGATTGCATTATCATAGCTGAACAACATCAAGCGTTTCAAAGATCTTTTGAATCGCGCGCCCTGCATGTCAAACAGAGGAAGTGTCCCACGATTAGATAAAAATTCTGTATTGATTCGAAAATCTTGTATCGAGGAAATTGACTGCAACCCTCTGAACAAAGCCTCAATGCATCGAAATCCCACATTGCTGATATTCATATTATAATCCTCATCTAGATTCAACTCCAGCTTTCGCAAAGTTATTTTGCTACGCCCAATGGCCGCCCCCAATTGATTCCATCCATCAACATCATCAAGCTCGTGATGGAGAGCATGCCGAATGATTCCGTTTCTATTCGAGACCCTAACCCATACCCTAGCCCGTGAAAATTCGTCCAATCCAAATACGAAACTTAATGGTTTGTTTTCGGTCACTAAGCTGATGGCATTGTTTAATTTGTCTGACATTTTAATTTGTCGTCGCAGCGGAGGCGGAGGTCGTAGGTCTAGGCTGTCGTAGGTCGGCCTGAAGAGGGCTGTCTGCTGTCTCATACATAAGAGCAAATAAAAGATGAGGAATATGAAATCAGTCAAAAAGAGGGGGCAGAAAGTAATTCCCCGACATATCCTCCCTGTTTCTTGTAAGAGGCTATCACGTGAAAAGAGCCCACCTTTTTGTATTCCCTCCTAAATCGAATGCCTTGCTCTAATTAGCTCTCTGCATCGCCTCTCGCTCGCTGTGCAACAAATCCACAGCATATTATGTTTGCTGTTTGCAGATGTTTGCACGGCTCCATTCCTTCTAGAAGAGTTTAACAACATTTGAAGTATCATCTGTTGCGGGGTTGGGAAAATTTCCAAGATCTCACACCAAGATGTCAACCGAACTAAATCAGGCCTTCGGTCTATTGGATGAAAATCAGCCGCACCGCATCGATATTTCTTTCTCTTTCATTGGTGAACTTTTAATTGCTTCCATAAAAATGAATGATGAAAAAGGAAGGATTATTCACACTTGTTACCATGATGATGTAGATCACAGCCAATGTGATCGATTGGGTAAATCTATCGGCCGGAACACTTCTATTCGTGAACTAAAGTTGAATATATCCCATTCGGATCATGTTGTCGGCTATGAAGTGCACGATAGCCTCGAGGCATTCTACGAAGGAGTGGAGGGGAATTGCTCTGTTGAGACGCTTGATCTACACATCGATGTATTTTCTGATAGCTATGCTCTGCCGGCGTTTGACTTACTCAATGCGCAATTCAAAGAGAACTTGATGTGTTTCACACTTCGTGAGTCTAGGAACATGTCGAACAATCAGAGCTTGATGATTGCATCCGTGCTCGAGACCATGTCGTTGGAAAGATTCAAGATGTGTCTCGAAAGTTCGTTCTTGTTCTCGTTCACTAATGACTCTTCATATGTGAGAATTATCTCTGCGTGTTCAAAGGTAAAAGCTCTTGATGTGGGATGTAACACGACATCTCAATATGCTGCAACAGCAGCTTTGATTCGAAATCCAACATCTGCTTTGAGAGAGCTCAAAGTGTCCGATGAAGTTATGAGTCACGAAAATCTGTCAATAATTGCTGCTGGCTTGACTGGGAACACTATGCTGAAAAAGCTCACTTTAGATTCTTCTCAAAATATTGACATGAGCTCAATTGCAAACCTTTTTTGGGATGCATTGGGTGCTGCATCAAGTATAGAGAAAATCTACAACTCAAACCACACTCTGGACACTCTGGAAATGAAAGATGGTATATACAGTTTTACTGATTCTAACATTGAAGGTTGTTTAGAACTCAATAAAATGGCAGACAAAGATGAAGTAATTCGGGAGAAGATTGCTCGATATTACTTCGTTGGAGATTTTCCCACCTCCCCGTTTGCTACAATGCCTGTGTTGTATCTTCCACGAGTGTTATCCATGATTAAATGTGGTGATGCTAGAAACCGTCAATCGGCAATTTTTCGATTGTTGAAATACATACCTGAACTATGTGATGTGTCTAGTAGAAATGTGGGCGGCACATAATCAGTACCAGGAACAAACAACAAAAAATTCATAAATACCAATAAAGAACTGAAAATGAAACATCAGTCTACAACATCTTAGAATGCAGTTAGCAAATATTTTGAATCAGAAGCTCCATGAAATGACTTTAGCCAAGAATTTGATATTATTGTAAAGAGTTTGATTCCATAACAACAATGCTATCATTTCATTGAATCTGATTTACAATACATACTCTAGTCATACAGTTGATGTGAAATTATTCTTATCTTTCAATTTTATGATTTGTATGCACTTATTATCTGACAATCTTGTTAGGCCTCCCTCAGAAACTAATCCTACAATTAGCCAATCAAATCCACATAGTTACTGATTCTCAATCTTCTGACGCTCATTACTGGGCTGCCGCTGCCTTCTTCATCTCCAGCATGCCTCACATCTCTACTAGAGACTAGAAACATTGCAGAGCTCAGGTCTGTGTATTTCAACATTCGAAAGATTGCCGACTGCTGATAGATATCATCCCCTTCAATCAGGCCCAGAACTTCTGGAAGCACAGACACCGGCATGCCAAGGAATGGTGAGATGTCAAAATCTCCAGTGAAATAATATCTCGCAATTTTCTGACGTATGACTTGCTCTTTGTTTGCATTTTTATTCAGCTCCAAACATGTCTTTATCATGTCTGGCAGCGTGGGAATCGTTTCATTATCATCCGGATCGCAAAAATAAATCTGCCGCATTCCTTGAAGCGTGTGATTTGATGCGTGAATCCCTTCAATGCTTGATGCGTCACATAGAGCTTTGGCCATTGGTCCCCAGTCTCCACTGTAATACACACGCAATGTCCTTAGTGTTGAATTATTTGTCAAACCTTCTGCGATTGTAGAAAAACCGTTCGCATCTATTCTCCCATCAATATGTATCTCGGACAGAATTGTTCTTGGATTACTGAGCAACGAAGCTAATGCAGCATACTCTGGGGCAGAATGATAATGACAGAATATTATCAATTTCTTTACCTTTGTACATGCCGAAACAACCCGCGTATATTCTGATGCGAGAGTGCGTCCTTCAACACATTGAATATTAAAGCTTTCCAATGAACTGTTTTCGATTAATGTCGAAATCATGAAACTTTGGTCTTCATGTATTATTCCAGTCACAGTAAAGTGCTTCAGGCTTGTTTTGAATTGTACAGCGTTTAGGTTCAAGGTGGGTACATAGATGCCCAAATGAAATATAAGGTCCTCTATGGAGCAGTTTCTCTCCAATCCCCTGTACAACGCCTCCATACATTGATTCGCCTCGTTCCTATCAATTTGCGGATATTGCGACTGAAGATGTAATTCATGCAATTCGTGCTGTTGATAGGTGAAAATTGGGTCTAAGCATAGTCTGCGCAATGAAGTGCAGCTTGCAATGGCTGCCCCCAACTGATTCCATTTTTCCACATCTCTAAGCCCCGGTTCAATTTCAAGATGATCAAAGATGAGATCCTTTTCATCCTTGGAGAATTTCACCCTGATTCTAGGAGGTATAGGACGACGGCGCCCAGCAGCCTGGATGACAAATTTAACACCGTAAGGTTCATTATCACGAAACAGCCTGATGACTTCGTTCATTATTATTGGCTCCCAGATGAAATAAATCTCTTCGTGTCGCAATTTCAATTAGTAGATAGCTGTAACAAAGGATCTAATATATCATCAATTCAGCAGTCGAACCGGCGATGCGATATTTTTTGCAAAGCAAATCTTTCTTCCTTCATTAGATAGTAGGCAAATGCATCTAACTTTTGTTATCAGTGATATCTTAATGCCTCCTAAAGTTGGACTAGCTTCAAGCTTATGATAAGCCATCATCTACCATCATCTACCATCATCATCACCATGAAAGGTAGCTGAGAGGCAATGAACACCGAGCGTCCACCTCGATGCCATCTTCAACGATTCTTACTGCTAATTGCAGTAGCTGGAGGCACTCTGATCAACCTCATTGTGACAGGCACACTTCAAAAGTTCTTGTTTGACGACCATCAGTATTCTCATGGCGCATCAATTTCAATTCGCAGCAATCAGAATCACTCGCAAAATCTTACAGAGACATCAATCACATCGTCAGATCACATAAACATAACTACACTTTCAGCAGCAAGATCGTACAAGCTAACTCCAATCCAACCGACTTCTCTCTCAGCCACGCACTACACAATACGAATCAACACCTGGCATCGCAACGAACAGCTGCTACTGAGCATTAATCATCACGCCAAGTGCGAGGGAGTACATGCCATTCACGTCATTTGGTGCGATGCAAATCATGATCCACCGGCAGAGATTATACATCATGTTTCGGGCAAGGTTGTCGTTGAAAGACATGCTGTCAATTCGTTGAATGAACGGTGGAGAATCATGGATCATGGTAGCTTGGCGAAGAATACTACATTGGGGATACTGAGTTTGGATGATGACGTGTTGAGACCGTGCGAGGCTTTAGATGCAGCGTTTGTACGGTGGACTCGTCATCCTGATAGGTATGGTGGGTTGTATTTTGTTGAAAACATCAATTCGAAGTATTGCAACCTAACGCAATTTATTTTTGTAATGTCGATCTAATGAACAGGATCGTGGGATTTGATGCCAGAATGCATTACAATGATACTGATTCTATTTCAAGTTCAGGTGAAATGCAGGTCTATACTCGATGGAAGTATGGCACTTTCAAGCACTTTGTGAGTTCAATTATTCGTTATATATTTGTGTAGATTTGTGTACATGGCAAAGTCACTGCTATTATGACAAGCCTAATATCTAACATCTTATTGTATTCGTTACTACTAATATTTCAGTATTCGATAGTCCTACCGAGCAAATCTGCCTTCCTCCATCGTGACTACCTACACCTGTACATCACAGCTCTACCAAGAAGCATATACCAATACGTCGAAGAAAATTTCCAATGCGAGGATATTGCCATGTCATACATGGTATCGTCCTTGACGGGAGGTAAACCCCCGTTGATGGCAGATTACTGGGCTGTCAAATCCATGACTGAAATCTATTCCAAAGATGGCATTAGCGGTGCCAAAAGTCATCTCGATGAAAGGCATGGATGTGTTACTGACTTTGCAGAGTTGTTGGGACTCAAGGATGGATCGAAATTCAATGAGAGCGGATTAGACTATTTGCAACCTTTACAAAAGGGGCCATTGTTTCAAAGTTCGTTCATGGGATATGGTTCTGAACCAGAAAGTTGGAATACAATAAACGTAGAAACATTGTGCCCGCGATTACAAACTCTTGTGAGTCAGTTGCAACGGTTGGAATCACTCGAGGGACAAGACAAACGAGAAATTCAAGATTGGTATTTGAAGCTTAAAGAGGAAGCATCTAGGGATGCCATGTTAGCCGGTATGGTTAGGAATACTCAAGAGTGGAAAGATCGATGGTTGAACAATCGAAGTGTTAGTGTATTACAATGAGAATTGTAGCCCCTTGCAAGCATTAGGGCAGTTTCAATTATTACTAATTAATTATTGGGTAATAAAGTGACATATTATGAATTTATCTATTTACTAACTTTTGAACGCTTATTAAAGCCACTCCGACCACCTTCGTATTCATCATCGTTATTATGCAATGCATCTCTGCTAGAAGCATTACATAGTTCAGGAAAATATTTCAAAATTCGAAAGATAGCCGACTGAATCGTTGAATCTGGAAGGTAAAGATGGCAGAGAGGCATTCTGATCATGCTCAATACTTCTGGCAGCAATGACACTGGCATTTTGGCGAATGGTGAGATATCGAAATCTTCAACGAAGTAGTACCTTGCAATTTTCTTTCGAATCACTTCATCTTTGTTTGCAGTTTTGTTGAGTTTTAGACAATTCAATACTATCCAAGAATAACTATGCGGATACACATCTTGAAGTGTGTGATTCGACACACAAATTGCTTCAATGCTTGATGCATTGCACAGAGTTTTGGTCATTGGACTCAAATCTCCCCCCAAATTCCTCAAATACCCCTCATCAGGAAGTTTTAACTTCTTCAATGAAGAATTATTTACCAATGCTGCTGCTATTGTTGACAGTTGTTCCTTAGAAATAGTGCCATCAACTTGGAGTTCCTCCATGACAGATCTATCATTTCCCAGCAAAGAAGCAATTGAAGCATATTGTGTGTCAGACCTGCAAGTGAGTCGTAATTTATTCACTGTGTAGCAGGCCGAAACAATCCTTCTAAATGCAGATTCATCAGAATACCGGCCCCGCAAATTGAAATTGAAGGTAGCTAATGATGTGTTTTCCAAGAATGGTGAAATAATGATGCTTTCGTTGTTGCTTATCGGCACACATGCAGTCATTTCGAATTCTTTCACACTATCTTTGAATTGTGCATTATTGAGGTCCAATATAGGAAGACTTCCGTCACCTGAAAATACATTCGTGCTGAGTTTGAGTTTCTCAATCGAGCCATTCTTCGTCAGTCCACTGTAGAACGCCTCGACACACCGGTGGACTTCACTGCTGATGTCATCGTCCAGATAAACACTCAAATCTAATATGCGCAATGCTTTGCTACGTCCAATTGCTGCACCAAATCGAGTCCATTTATCTAAATTTCTAATATTGTGATCGAACAATGTATGCAACTGTTTTCCATCTTCATCCAATACATCCAACTCAGCCTTGCAAATTCCATCTAAGTGGGAATAAAAGTTTACCTTGATACCAGACGGTTGATCTGTGCTGCTGAAGAGCGCGATGGCGGTGTCCATTTCGACAGACATTTTTTTGATTTGCTTTCTTTTGACGCCTCACGAATGAGAGCTCGTATATAATTTATTATTTATCTTGATTTAGAATTGTATTTATTTGTTTTGTTTGATGGTTGTTGGTGATCTGATGCCGAGGCCCACCTGATCTACCAAAACATTTATTGCAGCAGCTCTTGTGTATAGAATTAGAGGACGCTGTTGCGGAGGCGGTTTTGCACTAGAGTTGAATAGTAGGGTGTTTTAGACTTCATGGTCTGGAGTCTGGATCTGTCAGAGCTGACGGAGTTGTTATTTCCCGCCATTTTTCTCCTCTTTGGCAAATCTTTGAAGCTCGGACAGCCTGTTCTGGCACTGTTGTCTTTGTTCGATACCAAGATCTGTGATCTGTGCATGGAATCCTCACTTTCAAACGTGACGTAAGATGATGTACGTGTTTCCTTTGGATTAACCAAACATGCATTAGCCAAGAATATCAAGTGTGGATAATAGTTAGCTAATAATCTTTTCTATGAGCATTAAGCTGAAGGTACAATTCAAAAAACACCTTGGAAAGAAAACAAATATTGAACAAGAGGTACTTCTATAACCGTTCTTTTCTCAATCTCATTCCTCCAGAGCAGCTTTGTAAGCATTGTAATACAGTGTCATATCCGAAACAACACCATTGTGCCTCGGCACCCACCCCAATTCATCACGTGCACGTTTACCTGTAATGACAACTGTAACATTTGAAATAACATCAAG
>JALLPH010001791.1:0-12235 GCA_036939855.1 Cyclotella choctawhatcheeana
CATGATAATGACCGCTGGGTGTCATTGCCCCAGAAATCTTGGAAAATAATACTTATATCTATCTAGCAAGGCGTACTATGGTACCATAGTAGGTAGAAGAATGTAGAAGAACCGTATGTAAGGTACTGGTAGTAGAACAGTATCCCCCTCAACAATCAACAACAACAACAACAACAAACTAAAAACCTCTTAAAACAGAGAGACAAAGACAAAGACCGCCGGCCGTGATGAAGCAGCCATAATGATATTATTATTCCCCTCACGAAATGTGGGATAAGACGTTGAGCCACCAGGGTGTTTTTCAGTTTAGCCCGCCGCGCCGAACGGTGTTTCGTCGACGGTATAGCGGGGAGTACTCAGACCACGCATTGTAAATAATTGCACGACACGTCGATTCTCTACTCTATCAATCGTTCATCAGTTCATATCGAAAGATTAAAAGGAGGACAAGCGATTTGGCGCCCCTATTTAACAATGGTTGTTCATCTTCTATAGTTCTTATAGACGCACTAAGGCCACATACAATTCGATTCTGCTCGTGAACGCTTCATTATCTTGATGGGGTGCATAGAGAACTTTCTTAAGCAATGATCTTTTCGTAAAGTGAATTTTGGACGGGGTGAGCTTGATTCATGCGTGTCGGTCGGCTGTGTCTTCGTTTTTCCAAGCTCATTAGTAGCGAATTCAAAGACTTACACAACTTCTTGACACTAACCTCCACAGATACAAACCCGCACAAAGGCTGGGGGGAACCATCATGGGAGATTTCAGATCAATGAAACTTTAATCAATGTGAGGGAATGTAGTTGTGTACGGCTCGATTTGTTAACATTCAAACGTATAAACTGAAGTCACACCGAGACCGCGAGAAATTAGAGAGTTTTGCCATCTTGTTTTTGAAGTTCCGTTTAATAACAAAAAAAGACGAGAACCAATGTTTAGATTTATTCGTGTTTCTTTGGGGTAATATTCAGGTCAATATACGTATCCACAGATTACTACGAATCATCTGCATATATCAAATAATAACGAGAGATGCCAGTAATTCGGAAATACCCAAAGCGTAGAGCATGCAGACTTGACAAATGGACAGGTTTACTAATGACTTCAGCATATACAAAGTGAACACCATGGATCTCATTGTATTTCACTGAAACTGTGTGTGGCTCAGAGATCACGTACCATCCGTGGTTTGAATAGATTTTAGATTGTAAATGGGGTCAATGAATAGGACATCAAAATTCAACAGAATAGGCGTTTGTATGAAGTTGGAAGTCCTTATGACTTATAAAATGTTGATGTTTCATATATGGATCTTTATAACAGTGAGTACATTTTCTGTTCATTGTTGTCTCATGTTGCTGATAGACAACATGTTCATATCTTCATCTAACTTGCATGCTGCTGCACTAGATATTTTTATTGCGAGGAAGCCAAGACAAATCCAAGTGCTATCAATCACATTATCAAGTCACTTCATCAACAAAAGCTGGCATGTTGTGTGCGGGAACTTGAAACTCATCCAAGAGCAAGTTTTTAGTTATCTAGTTCTCTCTCTCTCTTTAGTACCATACCTACTGGAAGCAGTGTGTTATTTTGGGGGACCAACTTCAGTCATCGCCGAAGCAAGACTAAGATGGGGTCATCTCGTTGACAAAACGACCATAGATACGTCATCATGTTGACAAAACGACCATACATACCACACACAAATAATGACCCCAATTTGCTACGACCACTGTTGAAAGCAAGACTAGAGATAGATCATCCAAATCGCGTTGCTTGGCGTGTGCCCAAACGAAAAGAAAAATGACCCCAACTGGAACTAGATAGGACGTTTGCTAGATACGACCACTCTCACTTCGCAGCATCTTGGCTTTCAATGCAAACAAAATGACCATATCATATATTCACAATCATCCAAGAGCAAGTTAGAAGCAGTCACACAGTTGTACGACCCTCGAAGTCACTGCTCTCTCCTCCACCACAGTGCGAAATGACCCCAAATCCACAGGTCACACACCCAGGGAGGTTCGCACGAACTTATAAACGACTCAAAAACGACACGTCAACAGACTATCATCACAGTGGTAGCACTGCCGGGTAAATCAACAGACTATCATCACAGTGGTAGCACTGCCGGGTAAATAACACGAGCACAATGAAGAGCAGATTGAAAATCTTTCATCGACTGCTCATAATTTCGAAAGCCCGATTCTCAACTGTGACTTCATTCACCCTTCACCATGATGCTCCTCAATTCAAAGCACACCTTTCTTTGCGTTGTGATAAACATTATGCTTGCCACTTCCTACGCAACTACTTCACGAGTTTATGTTCGTCGAGCCATCAACACATCTCCTGAAATGGATGTGCCAGTCAGTCCTCAACTTTCCGTACAAGATCATCTTAACGACTCTTCCATCGAGCATCATCGTTCTCTGCACAATTACAATTCTGTACCTACTGGATCTCCTTCTTCTACGAAGAGCAATGAACCCAATGTTAGCAGCTCGTCTTCTTCATCCGATAGCTCAAAGTCTTCTTATGGACCCACAGCCAGCAGCTCACCAACTTCTTCAAAGAGTTCCAAATCTTCTTACGAGCCCACAATTAGCAACTCACCAACTTCTTCAAAGAGTTCCAAATCTTCTTACGAGCCCACGATTAGCAACTCACCAAGTGCATCAAAGAGCTCGAAATCATATGGACCCACAAGTAGTAGCTGGCCTTCTGCATCCAAGAGTTCCAAATATTCTTATGAGCCCACGATCAGCAACTCACCAAGTGTATCAAAGAGCTCGAAATCGTATGGACCCACTGTTAGTAGCCGGCCATCAGAATCATCAATTCCTAGCATGTCAGCTCAACCATCATTCAAAATATCAGTTCGGCCTTCCAATGGCTCATCTGAATTCCCAAGCCTATCATCTTTCCCTTCATATTCAAAGGGGAACAATCCTTTTACTGATGATGGGTTGATTTCAACAAAACCCTCAGTATCTAACACTCCAACTGCATCAGCTTTCCCTTCTGGTAGCTTAAGTCCGTCAGTATCTGACTCTACCTCCGGTTCGGCTGTACCTTCTATTAGCTCAAATCCTTCAGTATCTGGATCTCCCTCTGCATCGGCTGCACCTTCGATAAGCTCCATTCCGTCAGTATCTGGATCTCCCTCTGCATCGGCTACCCCTTCTGTTAGCTCCATTCCGTCGGTATCTGGATCTCCCTTGGGTTCGGTCGTCCCTTCAATAAGCTCCATTCCATCAGTAACTGGAGCTCCTTCAGTGTCATTGAAGCCTTCTGCTTCTTTTGCGCCATCTTCTTCTCATTTCAGGCGCACTGAGAGTCCTACTCATACGCCAACATCGAAACCTGTGCGGATTCATGAGCCTCTCTCTCGCAGTCCTACTCATTTGCCAACACCAATGCCTATACAGGGTCTCCAGCCGCTTACGCATAGCCCTACTTCTTCACCAACTTCGAAACCGGTACAGATTCATCAGCCTCTTACGGGATCTCCAAATAAGGGCTTATACTATCCGGATTGGACGAACGAAGACCAGGATTGTAAAAATGATGGTCTTGACCCTGCTTATATGATTCAATTACAAAAAGACAACTATCAGTATCATTCCAAGCAAGAATGCTGTGAGTCTCACTTTTGGTGGAGGTGCGTACTTGAACGATATTGATGCAGATTTTCTCTCTTTTCGTTTTGGTTTGACTAACTTGTGCTATTCACTCTCACAGGATTCAACAGTGTATGTCAAACGAAAAGCATATGTATAGATCTAATGGAAGCTACTGCGAGATGAAGGCTGACCTAGAAGACTGGGAAACTAAATACACGCCCGACAGATGGGAGGATTCTGACTTATTCTTTACTTTGAAGGACTGTTGTGTGGCTAAACATTGGTATAATGTCGAAGGTTGCATTGATGCGAGTCCAAAGGAAATTACTTTCTCCTTCAGTATTGAGATCAACAGTCTCATCGAACCAAGAAGCTGTCAAGACGCAGATACTATTGCGCATGGATTGGAAACTGCAATCAATGTTGGCGTCGGCATCCATGCCATATCTATGGTCACCGGCATTGGATGTGCCACTTTATTCTTGAATGCTGATACTCACTCCACTCAGTGTGGAGGTTGTTTGAAAGGATTGCCCTATCACAGCGAACGTCAAGACTATTCGACTGCAGCTACTCCTACAACAGTAACCGCATCCATCAGTGCTAAAGATCATTGCGCTGACTCGGCATGTCTTCAACTATTACATGACTCAGTTGTGCGTGATTTAACGGACTTTGTCAATTCGGGAGATTTTGCAACTGAGACAATTATCTACGCTGAGACTAGAAGACCATGGATTCCCGAGTTGTTCGATATTGAAGTTGTTCCATCGTCGTTCTCGACCAGTGGCAGCTACTCAGATCCCTTTGTTGAAGAGCTTAATCCAACAAACCCTTCGAATCTGTGGTACCCTAATTTTGATCTTCACGAGGGAGGTAAATGCGTGAATGATGGTCTTGAGAAATTGTACATGCAGGCCCATCCTGCAGCTTATCTTTTCTCTGACCAAGAGGAATGCTGCAACCAATGGTACTGGTATGATCCCAACTGTGCAGATACTAACAGTTCCAAGTCGTCTGTGGATCATGTAGGATCTGCATCGTCTACACCGATGAAGTTTTATCCTGACCACTCTAGCGGTCTGTGTGGTCAAAAAAGTGAGTTCGAGGCATGGGAGCGAGATACGTATGATACTATTGAAGAATGCTGCTCCGACAAATTACTCTACAACTATGCCAATTGCTGCGCCGCTGGAGGCGGATGTCAGTCCACAGGAACATATGTTTATGTTCCGGATTGGTCAACCTCCACTTGTACACAGAAGAGTGAAAGTCTTCTGGTTAGCTATGAAAAACCCAGTGCACACTATTCAGCTACAGAGTGTTGTACTGAACTTTTTGGGTGGAATAAAAGAGAGTGCTGCAATGCAGCTGGAGGATGTCATTAGAAAACCATTTGAACTAGGAATTAATGTTCCTAACCTTGTATAGAAAAAAAATCATCTGCTAAGAATGTACACATTGTTCTCTAGGTAGATAATATGCATTAGAAAAAAGTCAAAGATTCATATGAATATTCTAATAGTATTTGATTACAATTTTAAAACTGAGATATTGCTGTCATGACCATTACCAATGACATTGTTGTGAAACGGGTGATGTCACATAATAACATCATTGCCTCCAATCAATAAATATTTTAGAGTGTGCCGTATCATATCTATCTACCGACCATTACAGTGTAGGTGTATGGTAGCATACTACCTACCTATTATATTACTTCTACCCCATCTCGACTGCTGGGGCTTGTTTAGAAGGGGGTTGAAGAAACGATTGATGACTGTGACCTGTTGCGTTGTTTGTGAGTTGACAAACATCCTCAACCTCAAGTGGCGGCACAATTGCAAGACAATTCTTGAAGGATGAGTTGTGGTGATTTTATTTCCTGAAGTACAATAATGTCTTAAATTGAACATAATGAACATCTTACAGCGATTCGGACTTTCGTTTCAGTCACGTGCTCAGTGTCCTTTCTGTGTGTCAGAACAAAAACTTCAACGTGGTTCTGGTGTTTGATGTAAGATGTTTCATATTTAAAAATGTAGAAGATGTTGCTATGAAAAGTAGATTATTATGTGAATAATGAAAATCATGGATAGGGTGACATTGATATAACTAAAAATATGAAGAAACTTACAGCGGCTCTTTGGGCCAATTGCTCAGAACAAGTGCTCAAAGTGACCCCCCTACCGACTCTGATGTACCCCCCTAAACTTTTCTAAGCTATGTTGGCAGTGTACCTCCCTATGTGGTTAAGGTAGGCTACACATCAAATATCACATAACCCAAAAGACATTAACCACCTCCTAAAACCTGAAGTGTATCACCGTCAAAATCTAAGCTAGTACTAGAAACTGTACCCGTAGGGGGGGCGTGTGTCCTGTCGTCTTCTCTCACTGATTCCAGTGTCTTTTCAATCACGATGTTTTCATCAGCCACTAACTGCGCTGCCCAAGCCGAAAGCCGAAACGACACCATGAAATCTCAATGCCTCTTGCATAAATAAAGCTCGATCACCAGCATTGTGTAAGCTAAAGATCATCCGAATCAAAGTATACCAAAGATCATGAACTACCTCGCCATAATTGCAGCGGCCTCGGCAACTCTCTGCCAGGCAAATCAAGAAAAGGTGCTCACCCCATCGCCCCACTCCGGCCCGGGCAAAATAGAATGCCTCGAAGGAACTTGTGATTTGTCCATCGATCAAACAAGTAGTGAAGACGTCGATCTATTATTATCATCGGAAGAAGGACGATACTCATTGAGCGGTGTCTTTCAGTTCTCGTCTTCGGGGACCAATCGAATCAGCGGCAAATCGCTTCGAGATCCGTCGCATGAACTTTGTTATTACAAGGAGGTCACGGAGACAGGCACCAAGAACTGGTGGAAGACTTGGGATTTGAAAGTCAACGAGGGCTGTTCTATTTCGAGTGCTAGGTTTGAATCTGACTCGCTCTCTTCTCCGAGTAGTGCCATATTCACGGGTCCTGGTTTCTTGACATGTGATGAGGGGGCATGTTACAATTTCGGGAGTAAAGCCAACAGCTGCGGTGCAGAGATTCATGGTGCCAGTGAAGAGTGGGGCGGGATATCTCTATTAGGGTATTCATCCGATGAAACTGTCTTCTTCTCGGGCTACAACGGTATAACTACCACAGAAGCTATTAAGGTTCATGCAGGATGCGCTCTCGAATGTTCGGGTTGTGAATTTACAAGACAACAAATCACTGATGTACATTCATACTCGGGAGGTGGCAAAATTGAATGTCTATGTGGAGCATGTGATCTTTCTATAGATCAAGGTGTAGACGCAGAAAGTTACATGATGAGCAAGGCATTTGAGCATTCTCACTTGGATTCATCCAGCGGCAGTGGCAAGACAACTGTTGATCCGTCACACAAGCTTTGTTATTTCAAGGAGGTGTCAGAGACAGGAACCTCGGAGTGGTGGAACCAATTGGACTTGAAGCTTACTGGTGAATGCTCTGTTAGTGCCAAGTTCGATTCTGAACCAGCCGAAATATTTGCAGGTCCTGGTTTATTAACATGTACACAAGGCACCTGTTCCAATCATGCACATGAACCAAATAACTGTGGTAACGAAATTCAAGAGGCTAGTGAACATTGGGGAACATTATCTCTATTGGGGTATTCGACAGATGAGACTGTAGTCTTCTCAGGCTTTAGTGGCATAAGTACCACTGAAGCCATTATGATTAATGCAGGATGTGCTGTTGAATGTTCGGGTTGTGAGTTTACGAGACAAAAGACCGTTAATAGACTTGGTGCAAAAAGTGAAAGGCATACCGTGGTTGATTCGTATTCTAACGATGTATGAAGAGAGTGATGTCATATCAACACTATGTACAAATAATTAAGACATCAAATTCACACCCTGTACAAACAAATTCGCATTGGTATCTAGAGACTTACCAACTAAAGCTTCAATGACTTACTGTCCTTCAAATTATTCTTCCTGTGCTAGCCTATAAAACAAATATGGGTCTTGTTCACTTTGAACTTCCTCATGAGTTAATATGTATAGAACAATGATGAATTTTGACGTATGAATAACATTCTATGTAATGAATTGTTCGAGGGATTAATTTTTTTCCTAGTAGTGTAACATCGATTAAATTAGAGACTATAGTCACATTATTTTCCTAACAAAGAAATCATAGATCGAACAAAAGGTACAATATCATGAGGAGCATATCGGTGCATTTGCAACATTCTTCTTACATTTGATCCAAGTCTTTACTGTTTCTGACAATATTTGATTGCCTCCTCCACAAATAATATCCACGGGTATAACCCAGGGGTACTCTCCTTTCATGGCTGTGTCAACCCAGCCAATCAATGCTTTGTCTAATCGTCCTATAGCTTCATCGCTTGTTAACCCATGCAGGTCTATACAAGCACGTTGATTTGATGACTTGGCGATAGAGTATTTTCGTTTTGAAGACTTGTATAAGTTCTCCACTTGTCCTACATTAATAGTGTAACTTGATTTGCCAGCCTTGCCGCCTTGCACCAAATAGTTTGGGTTATGATCTTCTGAAATAATTGATGTCTCTCTACTCCTGTCAGTTGAAGATAATTTAGTCTTGGGTCCTGTGCGCTCCAGACTGAGGTTATTCAGCTTCTGACGGATGGCCTTGAATATAGTTTCAGATTCCTCGAATATTTTGGATAGCTCAATTGAGTGAGCCTTTTTGAATTTGTCATCGCTTTCATCCAAAGCAATTATTGTGGGTTTGCTTCTGTTCTGCTCCTTGTGAGTCTTCTTCTTATTTGAGCCCTTCTTCGCGCCCTCTGATGACTGATTTGCAAGTTTGGCAGGCTCAATACTTGTTTCAGTAGAGGACTCGTGAATACTGGTAACTGTAATCTCAATATGATTTGCGAAGTTGAGATCCTTAGCAGTCATACGGCCTAAGGTGCTCAAGAACAACGGGGTTCCATTCACGGAAAATCGCAGAGAGGGTAATTGCATCCCGCATTCTTCTGCATAGTCACGAAGAAGAGTTTTAAGAGAAGTTGAGGTATAGATATGCTTCTCTTGGCGACTTGGCGGTTGGTTCCATGCAAGAAAATAACAGTGATTGATTCTGCATCAGCCTCATTTCTTGATTGGGAGTGCTTATCCTTCTTCGGTGGGTTGGTCCAACAATAATTCACATTCTTAGTGTAGTCCTTGAGCCTATCAATATCTAGACGTAATGGGTTGGTAGATAAATCATCATAATATCTCGAGCGACGAGTA
Source organism: Cyclotella choctawhatcheeana (assembly GCA_036939855.1). NCBI lineage: Eukaryota > Bacillariophyta > Thalassiosirophyceae > Thalassiosirales > Thalassiosiraceae > Cyclotella > Cyclotella choctawhatcheeana. Next base: position 8,902 of record JALLPH010001791.1, read on the forward strand.
ACACTAGAGACTACTTGATCAACATTTCTCAGGTTCTTGTCGTCAGGTCGTAGACCCGCCCTTAATGTGGCATCTGAGATGGGATAAGCAGTGTAGTCATTCCATGAGCCACGACGCATTTGGTGTACTGATCGAGGAGGTTGATTCATCATAGGACGGCAGTTTATTCTATGAGAGCACTGTTTTGTTCTAGAGCTAGAGGTTATTCGTTATTCTCCCTTGGTGTCTCAATTGTGACATCGACTCAGTAGAGAGATAATGGCCTATCGATTCAGAAGATTCATTGCGGATAAACTTAAACTCACACTGCAAACAACACTTTCTATGAGAGCAATGTTGTAGGTGTCTCTCAGTTGTGGATGTGACATCAAAACTCAGCAGAAATGAGGCCTGAGGCCATATGTACCCATCTCTACTTCTAAAACCTCACACTGTGAAACAAATAAATGCGAAGGCATCAGTCAGCGATGCGAAGGCAGAAAGCGTCCAGATCTGGTTTGGTTTTACCTACCTGTCTACCTACTACACAGTGGTTGTTTATACCCGCAATCAAAAAGAGGACAAAAAAAGGGACGGAGAGGGGACATTTTACGGGTGCCTCAAAAAAGTTAGTCTCTAACGCTCTAGCCACTTCCCCCAAATCGACCTACTATCTCTTAAATTTAAATTTTTTTGATAGACAACTATCACACACTCGTCTCCTCACCCAATCACCACCACAACACCGCTCTAAACCATCATCACCATAATCGCTAGAACAAACTCAAGTTCTATTGCAGCTGCCTACATCACCAGCCTCTGCTCCTTCCATCATCCCTGCCGCCGCCTCCACCACCACTGCTGATGCCGCTATCGCCAATGGCAACACTACGACATTGTGTCCTTTGATATTGAATGAAGTGCTCTATATCATCTAAACTGGCCAAGCAGACAGATTTGCATGAACAGAAGCTAGTCATTTTCAAGAGGACCCACGTTTGGTGTGACAATCAATGTATTCATTCTTACAGAGTCTGCTTGCATTATGGTATTCGCGTGACTGTGAACAGTGCCAGTCATTATGTTCTGAATCAACTTACACTCACACTTCTGTCAGTGAATAGGAAAGTATGCACATCCTCATAAAGACTACTTCGGATTTGGGGTTGAGCCGTCGTTCTTGATAAAAAAACATATCAATAGATCAACAGCAGTTGTTGTTCGGTCTGTTATAATCATAACCGCAAACAAGAGCGCGTCAGTTAGACGGTGGTTCGGTTTTTACTGCCTGAGACAACAAACCAGCAGGTAGCAGCAGTTCAAAACTAGCCGAAACAAAACCAAATGCGAATCACATCTTACATCTTATGAAAGTGCCGAATGTTTCAATATCGAATGCAAGGAAACAATTATAATTACATGTGTAGGTTTTGATAGGATATATTGCGAAGTTTCATCAATACTTAACTAACGGCGGTTCGGTTTTTACTGCCGGAGACAACACCTAGCCAGTAGCAGCAGTTGTTAGTTTTGCAAACAAGCCATTATAATTATAGCCACACAAAACCACATGTGAATCACAACTTATGAAAGTGCGGCAGATTCAATGTCGAAGGCGAGGCAACAGATCTTGGTATGACATATTGTGAAGTTACGTCAATACTTAAAAATTAATATACAGATTGTACACCTAGTCACTCGTCAGTATTGTAACAGGTACACTTTCGAAACAACACACAAATAGTTAACTATCCAACTGGTCCTCAATGTTTCAGATTGATATGATTAGTATGATTCATGGTAATGGTAATGGTATGGGACGGCAGTTCACCTCTCTTGGTGTGGCCTCACTTTGTTGATTGGGTTTTCGCATCTTATCAGTTGTTAGTTGTTAGATGATATTAGAAGATATTAGGTAGATTACCAAGCAGCCGCTGCAAGATTTTTTTGTTGTTGCTGTTGTTGATTGTTGTCTCTTGCGCGTGACACTGTGTGATGTGATGTTATGGGTCTATTGTACCCCCCCCCATTTTTTCAAGCTAGTGTTTGAAGTGTATACCCCCCTATGTGGGTAAGGTAATAAGTTACACCCGCATGTGCGATCTAAATATCTAGCGGATTACCCTCCTCCACTACCTAAAGTGTAACCCCCCTCAAATCCAAGCTAGTATCAGAAAGTACCGCTGGGGGGGTACACTCTGTCTTTGAGTAACGTATTCAATTTGGCCCAATGAAGTTCTGACTGACGGGCTAGCCCCTTCAATCTGGCCCAATGGAAATTCTGACAGAGGGGCGAGCCCCTTTTCTATTCGATAATGAAGCCCCTGGCATCACATAAGCCCCTCCTCCTCGGGCGAGTGTCTGTTCGGGATTCAATGGTGACTGAATGAAAAAAAAGAAAAGAGCAAAGAAGAGAGCCAGAATCTCTCTTTCACGTGCAGTCCGCAGTCCGTCAAACCTATTCAAACGTCACAACATAAAACAATAGCTGATAGAATTGAATTGCACTTGAGATCGAAATAATGAAGTTAACTCTAGGATTAGTTACCTTGGTTGCCATGGAGTTGATGGTGCGTATGCCCTTTTTACATTCACGCTAATTGATTCAAGTGCGATACCACGAACAAATGATGTCTAATTCTCCCATATCTGTACTTAGGCTCCCGCAGTCGGACAACCCCCCGCACCTTCTAACAAACCGTCGTCAATGCCGTCTGAGTCGCCATCCTCTCAGCCATCGTCTCAACCATCTGAGTCGCCATCCGAGTCGCCGTCGTCCCAACCGTCTGAGTCGCCATCCTCTCAACCGTCGTCAATGCCGTCTGAGTCGCCATCGTCAATGCCGTCTGAGTCGCCATCTGATCAACCGTCGTCGCAGCCATCTGAGTCGCCATCCTCTCAGCCATCTGCGTCGCCGTCTGAGTCGCCGTCGTCCCAGCCATCTGAGTCGCCATCCTCTCAGCCGTCGTCTCAGCCATCGTCTCAACCATCGTCCCAGCCGTCTGAGTCGCCTTCTAGTATGCCCTCAAGTCAACCCTCAGGCACTCCTAGTTGCACCCCTTCCGCTGCTCCAACCCCCTCTCCTAGCATCAATCTCTTCTACCCCGATCAGTCCAACTCAGGTAAATGCCTCAACGATGGCGGGCAGCCCGCATGGATGGAGGCTAATCCTTCAGCCTGGCTCTTCACCACGCTCGAAAAATGCTGCGCAGAAAAGGCCGCATGGAACAAGGAAGTATGCGTCGGCAGCCATCCTCAAGAGTGTGCCACGACATTGTGGTATCCCGATTGGGCAGGGAGTAACAAGGGGTGTCTCCGTGACGGCAATGAGCCTTTGTACATGGTGCAAAGCCCA
>JALLPH010001793.1:0-15812 GCA_036939855.1 Cyclotella choctawhatcheeana
AGACTTTATTCTGCCAAGCTGCGTTGTCACGCTCAACTTTAATCTAGCCTATGCCCAAATAGTGGTGTTATGGTGCAGACATTTTCTGCATAATGTCAGCGGTTGCCGACATTTTCCTAAATTTTCGCCGCTAAATCCACAAGCCTAAATATCCCGGACAAACTGCAAACTGCATTTCTTAGAAAAGCCAAAATCAATTAAAATTTTGATTGGTTTGGTGGGATTCAAGATTTTCTGCCAGTTTCTCAATGTTTTTATAAAGCTCTTAGTGTCTTACCCCCTTTCTTATTGTTTGATACTGATTTTGGATGCATTATGCGTTGTTGAATAGATAAAAAATTACTAATGCCATTTTGCTGCCAACGATGGTGTCTTTGCATTGGTATCACCTAGTAACACGTAAATACCAAGGCTTGTTTAAGGCCGTGCAAAATAGGTCATGCGAATAAGCTGGCTTTTTGTCAGAGGTCAGGATACATTTTTTGTACTCTGATATTAATTCATAATGATTACTCGAATGTTATTGTATGATGGGTTGAATTCCAATATCATCATGTAGCACCACTATCGTCGTCATGAATCCTATTGCAGAAGTACAAGGCTGTCAGCAATGTTTTGAGAAGAAAGTGGGTGTTGACACCTATTACCGTGATAGATTTTTATTGAAGAAGAAGCAGAAGAGTATGTATCATCGTTAAGGAATGAATGTCATTACATTGTAAAGTATGCTATAAGTATCCAGCATAGGAGTCTGTTGGAAATACTATTCACACTTGCTGCTATATGAGGAATATAGACACTTTTTACATTATTCCTCTATACCATAATAGTTTGCTAAATAGTACATTGAATTTTGTTCTGGAAGTGAGACAAATAGGGATTTCTATGGATTTCATCTGAATTCTGATTGCAAAAATCAGAAAAAGAATACCACTAAAAGCAGTGGCATTGGCAGTAAAGAAACGTATACTCCAGATGAAGTTGGGGCACTAGTCAAATCTGAAGTTGGTTGACTTTGGGCATTTACTTCAGGTATTTCACTTGATACATTTGAAATAGGTTGTTCGCTTTGCGGTGCTAACTGAGAATTAGGTTGTTCGGTTGTAGGTTCTACTGTTGGGATGGTCTGCTCAGATGGCTGAGGAGATGGTGGGGATGTAATTGGCGCATTAGTGGTTCCAGATGTGGGTTGCTCAGTCAACTGAATTGGAGCCGGGCTTGTTAATTCAGTTGTCATCACTGTTGATGTGGTCATCATTTGATCAGACGTTGGCAGTGATGACTGTTCATTGATTAGTGATGGCATAGGAGTAATCTGCGGCTCTCCAGATGGATTCCCCGAAGGATTACCTGTCATTGCCTGGGTAGAATGAAGTAATTGATCTTATGAGTACAAGTTCCATCTGCTAAAGTGATACATTAATCGCATACCTCAACAGATGGTGACAGAGTTGGATCTACTGATATTGGATATTCGCTAGGACTAATTGTTGGATTGCTTGTCTCAGAAATGCTCTCTCCAATTTTGGAGTGGGTATCAAAGAAGTTCAGAGCTACTTCATCGTGGTAATCAGTTATGTTGTAATGTCCACCATCGAATATACAGCCTAGCACGACTGCTTCTTCCGAAGTGTACCCAGAACATTCAAGGATTTCGTCGTAATCGGAAATGCCATAACTGTCCACTATAGATTCATCAGGTGACAGCTCAAGATCGGTTGCCCATTTCTCCATCACACATTCTGAACTGGTGAAAAACCAACCTTCTATCTGAGATGTTCTACATGGAACAGTGCATCCTTGCGCAGAAGGACTCTCTTTGGGAGGCACAACATCATCGCTCTCTCCCCACAGGCCGAAATGGTGTATTCTGAAGTCTGGATGAGGGCCTCGATTGTAGCCGTAATGTGGCAATCCGACTTAGGAAACGACAGGACATGTGTTTGTGTGAGAAGTACTCTTGAAAACGCGGTATCAATTCATACTAAAACGATTCATAACTTACTCTGAGGAGAAATGGCAGCCAGATACTTGGCAGTACGTTCATCATTTGCAAGTTCGTAAGTAAACATTCCTCCATTGGACCATCCCAGGGCATAGATTCGATTCATATCAACACAATAATTGTTTATAAAGTCCTCGAGTACTTCAAGAGTTTGCTGAACAGAATCTTTGCAGGTAGTCCACCAGCATTCATCTGCACATTCACCGTTACAATCCTGGCGTAGAGTAGTTAGTTAGAAGAAACATGCACGTGATGACTAATGTAAAATCCAAATATTCATTCTCTCACCGAATAACATTCGACTTCATACGCATCCAGATCACAAGTACGATCATTCTCAGTCTCATCGTCGCAATACTGTTCACCAGCCACCAACGCTAATTCCGGAGCATCCGCCACACCCGAACTACTCTGAGTACTCCCGAACCCATTCCACGAATTCCAATCGCCAGAGTCCTCGCCGATTCCCGTGAGAGCGATGGTGGCGTATCCTCGTTCCGTTGCTCGATCGCACGTGCTTCCGCATTCTGTCGAATCTCCTCCCCATCCGTGAAAGAAGAGGATGAGCGGTGCTGGATTGTCGGATGAAGCGGTATCGGGGTATGTGTATGCATGCTCGTAAGATCCACCGTCGAAGGGTACATTGGTCGTCCAACTACCTGATGTCTGTGAAAGAGAGCATCCTGGCGATGGATCCGCTGTTGTCAACGTGACAGCATGGATGAGTCCAACCGTTCTCATCAAAGATAACAGAGACTTCATATTTGAATACTATATTAATTGTTAACTTCGTTGTCCTTTCTTCTGTCGAGGATATGTTTTGATGTCGATTTTATAAGTGCTCTCTTCGACCTCACTGAATCTTCGTAGATGTTATTATTGTGTTGTATCTTTTTTGTTTGCTTGGACTTGGATCTCAATATTTGGCGGGAGTTCCAATCCAAATCTCACCCTATCTACGCACGCTACGCACTACATTACGATGGATATGGAGCATTAACATGAATCAGTATTTAGAAGAATAGTGTTGGCATGTTCACCAGTGAAATCTCTTGCATCGAAATAGAATCAGTATTTAGAAGAAGAGTGATGGCTTACATTGAAATACTCCAATACTCCAATGCCTCTGCATGTTCCGCAGTAAAACTACTTTACTTGGGAATGCCGGCTCGGTCATAAATAAACTGAACGTACAGTTAGATGGGTGATGCAATTGGCACTAATGAAATTTTATCCATTATTAACACTGGCTTGAGTGAGAATGCAACGTTGCAGACGTTAGATGTGACTGGTTACATAGGTGAGATGCGTTGAAGACGTTAGATGTGACTGGTTACATAGGTGAGATGAGTTCAATTGAAAGGTTATTGTATGATACTTAAACTATCAAACACATTTACAACTCCAACCACACATTGGAAAAGGCAACATTAAATGTGGGAAATACCGCTCTGTCAACGATCGTGAGAGATTGTTTGGAACTAAACAAAAATGCAAACATCGATGAAGTGATCCGGGAGAAGATTTCTCTTTTGTCGGTACTTCGTCGGTGATAAATCACCGACGTCAAGACCTCAATAACATTCACAATATGTACAACGCCTCCCCCTCAACAACATCCTACAATAACAACAATAACAATAATCGATCGTACGATAATTCGCCAAGGGGGAGTATCGCCACCAGTTATTCGGGGGGGGAGTGTTGGTGCCAACAATAGTAATACTAATGCAGTGCCGGCGCCGCCTTTGTATTTGAATACCACTACGCAACAGCAAGTGGTGGGATTGGCGAGTCGGAGCGGGGACACTCTATCCTCCAATCAGGGTGCTGCTAATCAAGGTGCCGCTACTAATATGGGAGGAGGGGGGTTGAATAACTCGTTCAATTCAGGAGGAGCATCACAGACACAAGGGGGAACAGCAACAGATGCAGCGGTGTTATTGGGATTGGAGGAATTGGAACGACAGCAGGCCGATTTGGAAAAGAGGAGGGCCGCCATGTTGGAGGCCGATCGATTGAGGTAAGTGATGTTTGTTGAAAAATGTTTAAAAAAGAGAGAGAGCGATTGTCGATTGATTGATTGTGACTAGTGAAGAGAGAAGGGGGGAAAAGAGGGGAATTTGTTGTTTGTGGGACTGCAAGATTTACTGAGGGGGAGGAATTTGTTTGTTCCATTGGCCGCCTTCAAGACTCTTACCAGCTGTATTTGTTTGATTGCCATTGTTGTGTATTTTTTGTCTTGAGTGCACACGAGAAACGATTCTGGTTTCTATTCAATAGGTGATTCAAAAGAGACTGACCTTGTATTATTTGTTTAATTGCTGTAATATGACATGAACATTCAAATTCAATGAATACTTATGTTTACTAACAAAAAATGTTCCTTTCTCTCTTTTTTTCCACCTCTTTGATTCAATGTCAACAATAATGAATCAAATCATACAATTATAGAAAACAACAAGAGAATGCCTACACCACCACCGGTTTACCCCCGCTCGCTCCGGTCCATTCGGGAGAATCAACACATCATATTCACAATATTCAACACACGAATGCCCATAACACTGCTACTGCCGGCAACATCACAAACACTGCCGAATATCATCATCATCATCATCATCATCATCCGCACGCGGTGCCGTCGCAGATACATTTGGACGAGGAGGAAATTACGTTAANATCATCATCATCATCATCATCCGCACGCGGTGCCGTCGCAGATACATTTGGACGAGGAGGAAATTACGTTAACGAGCGAGGTAACGGATAGGGGTACCTTGCATGGGAGCGATATGAAGAAGGTGAATAGTATTGAAAAATTGGGCAAGTTACGGGGTCAAATGTCCGTGGTGAGTGTTGAAGATATATTAGACTTGTGTGTGTATTGTTTAGTGTTGGAAACATGATTGGTTGGCATACTATGTCGTTCTAAACTACACATTGCTCATCAACTTTCTCTTTCACTATCTACAGAGCTTTCGACGATTCCGATCCTGGTCCATGAGCGGAGCGAGTGAAAATCCCGTTGATTCCGTAGATTCGACACAAAAAGAAACACTCAGTCGATCTTCCAACGTAGGCGTTGCGACCCACCCTTCTTCGATTCAGCAACAACAACCGTCCACCACCGCCAAGACCAACACAATTCAAGAACCGTACTTGGAAGACGGAGAATTAAAACCCATCATTTACGGTTATTTGCATAAATTGGGGAGGAATGGTCATTGGCAGAAGCGATTCTTTGAAACGAACGGTAGGAGTTTGACGTATTATAAGAGTGAGAAGAGGACTAAGGTATTGGCTACTTTGGACTTGTGCAAGGTTAGTGTTGTCCACTGATCGTAAAAGTGTTGATGTCATTGTGAATAGAAATTCTAAACTTTGTGTCTAACCATGTCTCTCTCATCACACAAAAAATCCAAATACGCAGGTGGGAGAAATTGCCATTGATCAAACAGACCCCGACAAATCCACATTCACAATTCAAGTATCCAATCGTCCATACTATCTCCGCGCCGAGGACAAGACACAATGCAACGATTGGGTCATTAACCTCAATCGACAACGAGAGGCTCGAATGGAAATGGGGAATATACAATTAGTCACATCGCCATTGGACGATCCCCATCGCAGTCAAGCGGGGCCTCACATTGTCATTTCGGCGTTGCGACCTCAAACCCATGGGTCGGACTTGCCTCCAGATTTATTAACGTGTCATACCGATGAGGCACAGGAACAGATTGAGGTTATGGGTAATTGGGATCATTTGCAGGAGGGGGTAGCAGGCTCTACTTTGAGAGGTCAATTGCCATCGTCCCCTAGAAAATCACCCGTCAACGTGACGACGAATGATGGAACAACACCAACAATGGCTAAATGGCAGAAGAAACATTCGGCAATGCATCAATTGAGTTTGAGGTTTTTGAAATGGGCAAGATCTATTACGAAGCAGGCAGATGCTTGTCGAAGAGAATCTGTGAGATATTGTTCATGTGTTTTTTGGATTATTTGTGTGAAATTGTGACTTGACTTTATCTTACATGTCATACTCAAAAATGTACAAATCAGGATGTGGTGGTAGTCCCCGCACACGTCCTAGCTTCCCTTTCGTCGCCATCCCAACAAAGAGAAACATCCATCCCACCGCCTACGGGTACATCTTCCGCGAGGCGAAAAGTATCTGGTTCTGGATCAGATCTTCCAGTATTGGCAGAAGAAGGCAGCACTCCCGTAGAAGGTCGGGCGGACGGTCAGAACCGATCTCGTACGAGTACCAATTCAAGTGCTGGTGGTATTGTTGGGAGTCAGTATGTCTAGAGTGAACGTATCCAATGATTTAGAATATGTAGAGGAGTGCGATATCATATATCTTTGCTAGGCAGTATTTCGGATGTTATTGAGCTGAGACCTTAGAACTCTATCTCTCAAGTGAATTTCATGTTTCAGTTTAATGTTTGTTACCGTTGATTGTTATGTTTTAGGAAGCTAATGTGAAATAGTAATGGGGTAAATAGTCCTGTGATGAGAGAAGTTTATTTTATTTGTTTAGACAGCGTTGGAATTCGACATTCTAAGGGAATAATGAGTTCCGTAGTTTTTCACATTAACTTCAAGCCTTCAGTTGGAAACTCCTCAGCAAGACAAATACTGTAACAATGAACCAATCATCTAGTATTGCTGCACACTGCATAAAAATGCTGCCTGCCGTTTGTAGGCGTTGCTTCTAATTGTAGGAGCTGCACAAAGATGCATCGTTTTCTACATAACTTGTTAGGTAAACTCTTCAGTTGCACAGGTAATATTATTTGTAAGATGTCACGAAAGGATGAAGTAATACTTTTAAGGTAAACATAATTTTAGATGGTGTACATTCAAACCGATTCTTAAAATTATACCCGACCAAAACCACATAGATATTTTATATTTTCGAACTCATAGCTCACAGAGAGCATCAACTAAACCATACCTCTTTCTCTTTAAGGCTGGGGAGGCTGAGGATAATCATCGCAAACCCAATTTTCATCACAGGTGTGAGTGCAGCATAGTGATGCACAGAATTGATTTGCATCGGGAATTTGCAAATTATGCATATCATAGCCCCCTTCGAAACATGATGCCCATGGTTGGTTACTGTAAGGTTGCCTGAGGCCTAGATTCTTGGAGTTACGTGCCTGGTTAATACAAAATAGAATAGAGAAATGAATATTTATTAGACATCAGTATTCAGTATGATTTGTTCTACAAGAGCAACATAATACCATGCACAAAACACTTTTTGATATCACTAACCCTAAGATTACTCGTGGCAGCATTAACCTCATGACGAGTATCCTCCACTGTTTTGGTTTTGATTGCCGTGGACGATGAGACGGCAATGCCCAAAGTGATAAGGAAAGAAAGATTGAACTTCATAATTAATGATAACTGTATTTTGGTCTTTTGCAATGTGTGGTGTGATTTAAGACGAACTCTGATTATGAACTTTGTGATTGACGGACGACTTCATGCCATCGGCAAAAGAGATTCATAGCGAAAGGTGGAAAAGATTTTTCCGAGGGCCACATTTCATAAAAGACGACAAAGGTCGTCAGTTAAAATCTGCAGCCATTGAAATAATAAGCCACCTTTATTTTTGCCAATTACTTATTAATGACTTAGACGTACAGAGGACCCTGATTTCGCAAATCACCGTGTCAATAAAAGGTGTGCTATAGTCATTGAAAATGTTATCACCTTTATTCACATAAATTATTTAATAATGACATAGACATAAAGAGGACCCTTATTCGACCCTCCCATCAAATCTAGATTAGACACATGGTTGAAGATTCATGCTCGGAACTCGGGGAGCTGCTAGCTGCTGTCGTGGGGGTTTGATTTCTGGTTTCTGGTTTCTGGTTTCGGATTTCGGAATTTAGAGCTTTTGGGTGTTGATGATGTGGGGTAACTACGTACTACTACGTATTGGGTAACTTAGAATCACAACGATAGAGAAATACCAGGAAGAATAGAAATAGACATTAAAGTTAAAGAATAACTATTTTCATGCTGAAGAAATGAAAAAACAGTTAAACAAAATGTTGAGAATCTTACAGCCATGTGATACGCCATAGATGACACTTTCATCACTCATGCGTCGGGTGGGGTGGAGAAGGCGCTGTGAGGCCGACGCGTAGCATGGAGGACACTGTCAGGCGGTCTGACTCTGACGGCGGGTTAGGGGTTGGGTAGCGCGGCTTTGGCGGCGGCTGCGGGTCATGGTCATTAATGATATTGGTTGTTTGAGAAGGTACTTCTAATGATGTTGCCATCTGTTTGTGGGATTCTTGTAGATGTAGATTTTTAAAAGTTATCATACCTTTCACTCTTGTTTTGAACTTGACCCCATTATTTTGCACCTATTAAAATAACTAGTAAAATGAAGGTTGATTGCAAATTAATTCGCACGCTTATGCTCGAAATTTCTTCTTGAAGAAATGTATCATTGGAAGCATATTACTACAAAGTGAGAGAAGAAACCCTAATGCTGTAGAGAAACTTCTTATATGTGTATCAATCGACGGTTGCAGAATGCAGAACACAAAAGAGAGCCGACGCAACTCTGAGCGAGAAATGGTCAAGATCAAACGACTGAAAGGTACACAAATATTTAACCATTTTAGAGTGATATTAGATGCCAACTAGAAAATCCACACACTGAAAAATAGAAATCCCATCTTATGGAATTTTGAAACTAATAATATTATGAGATGGTAGCAGAGATTTTGAGATGAAACGAGAAATATCTCTCTAATTAGAGAAAAACTGTGAAATTCGCGAGAATGAGGAGCTATCGTAGGTACCATCAACCATCAACCATCACCTTCTTGATTGGCTTGCCGTCTCGCACTCACTGTATGTAATAGCGAGTATGGTACATCATCTGTTGTGTGTTGTGTGTCTACTACTGGGGGCGAAGGAAACGACAAAGTTTTTCTGTGATTAGACGTTTAGTTGGAATTACCTTCAATGTTCGAAATCATTTAGTGTTTGAGAAATTAATTTGTAAACCAGTTTTTTTTAGTTTTTGCTAGTTAAATTACTAACAAAACCAGTTATTTATTAGGGAACCAGTTATTTTTTAGATAACCAGTAAATGATAAGAAATTTAAAGGTAATCAGCCTTAGATTAGCCCATGAGTTTTCTTTGCTCGTTTCCCTTGACGCCACTCCCTACTCCACGGGGGCGGGGAGCTCGAAGCTAATAATCCGAAACCGCGGCAGCAATTGCAGGCCCTGCTTCGAATTCGAAATGATAGATCAAGAATCAAGCAAAAGCAGTGTTGCAATAGTATGGCCCCGAGATTATCCTCCATTAAACTTCGCCTCTTCCTCGCGGCAGGTTACACTATCATCATGACCATGACGTGCAGCAGATACTACTTCGTAATTAAAAGTGGCAATAAAGATTATTCCGAGGCCAACTATTTTCTACCTCACAATGTCAGCACTCAAACTACTGCTGATACTGCCGCCATTCACCACGACTATAATTCATCGTCATTTTCATTCCCAATAGCAACACATATAGTTACCTACGGCAAACCACGCACCGCCACCACACTCTTATTCAACATGGTGGCGGCGTCCTATTTCCTCCATCTCCTCCGCTACTCTCCGACACAAATACCAAGTATACATTTGCAATTCTTTAAAAATGAACATTCCTTTGATAGGGTATTAAAACGAGAAAAAATGAAGATATTGATATGCAAGGCTCATTTGAAGATATCCAATTTTAAAGATGTGGAGAATATTGTGATATTTACAACTTCCATGGATCGAAGCGAGGCTCAAGAGACAAAAGATACTTTAAGAGGAGAGGGGTATAATATCGCATTTGTACAGGACATGGAATCTTTGAAAGAGAACGGCGTAAATGGATTGGTGAAGGAGTATGTTAAGGGATATGATTTGAGTCGAGAGGATGAACATGATTTGATTGATTATTTTAAGGATTGGGAGATATTACAACAATGTTGTGGACAGGTTAGTGCTCTCTTGTTGTTAGTTTTGTTTTTGAAGCGTGAAATGTGTGAACGTGCCATTGTATGGTTATTGACTTTTGTTAGGCTTCATGTTTCAAGATTGAAATGTCTTAGATGCATCTATCAAACTAAACTCCAACTTTCATCCACAACAAAACCAAAACAATAACAGCAAATGTCCAACAAGTGGCGCAACGATATGATTCCTAAGAAATTTAAACGCAATGATTTACCCCATCACCCAACCTGTGCCAATCATGACATTGATAAAGTTGAACAATCCTTAATGACATCCAAACTATACAACAAAATATCCCAATATCCCAATTTACTGCCATTAAGCAAACCGAGTTTACACGACGACAATTTAAATGGTACATATTGCTCCTCATACAATCATCGTGTACGAACCGAGGGATTGAGTATATGGGGTGCACCCGGCGGAAGGCCCGTTGGTATACCAGGTGAACACGAATACAATCAAGATACAGAGGATGATTCCGTACCGTTATTACTGTATCTTCGTGCTTTTCTTAATGCCTTTGGCCATTATCTCAGCTCCTGATCCCGGACAAATGCTTGAAGGATGTTCGCAGTTGATGATGAAGCACTTGCTAATGAGGTGGAGTATGGTATTGTATGGCATTTTTAGGTGATGATGCTGTAGGGCAATGTCAAGTGATGAAGAGCATGGAACAGTTAGAAAGAGAAGTGGTGACCATGCCAATGGAGGTATTGCGGTTTGACATTGGGGTGATATTAATGGCGATGACAACTTTGCCTTGATCAAGAAATTGCATTAGAGCTACTGGAAATACTACATTAAAAACTAAACTATAGTAACAAAATTCAAAGTGGAACCTTCACATACATAGGTGAATCAGGTAGATACCCGATGATCCATTCAATCTTTGGTACGGTGTTGAGTTTTGTTCTTCAGTGTCACCAACAAGACTATTTTAATACTAATGTGATTGAATCAAACAATGAACAAAGCGATGGATAATCTCAGTGTACAACTAAACAAATAATATCAAAAAAGTAACATCAAACTGTGTCTTCAACAGAAATAGAATCTTCAATGAAGCAACCCATACTATCACACCAGTTCACAAATGCATTCCAGTGCTTGTCACCTTCTCTCAAAGTCTCACCATCTCCAATGACGATCAAACCCGACTTGGCTCTTGTCAATGCTACATTCATTCGACGCCAATCGGTTAAGAAGCCTATGCGGCCTTGTCGGTTAGACCTAACTGCAGAGAAAATGATAACATCACGTTCTCTACCTTGATAGGCGCTGGAAGGATGGTAAGTGAACACAATAAGTTATAGGGGACTGAGTTGTTAGAATGAAGGTTGACTTACTCCACCGTTTTGACTTCAATTTCATGAGGGAATGCCTGAACCATTTCCCTGACTTCTTCGTCTCGGGCAATCATCGACTTGATCAGAGATACCTGAGAAGAGTAAGGCGTAACAATGCCAATAGAACCCTTGTATGAATCTTTTTCTTTCTGACACAGCAGCGTTTTGAGAAGATCAAGTATTTCGCCTGCTTCTGCTTCATTTCTGTAACTACCAGAAGAGGGATCTGCGATCGTAAAAGTTACTGGTATCAGTTCACCTGATTCTCGAATTTCGCCTCTTTGCTCACTACTGCGGCCTCCTACATTCACAAATCTAACTGCCGATTCTTTGTTAGAAACAGGATAATAGTCATTCAATTTTGATGGAAATAGGCGCTGATGACTAAGTGTCATTGGACTTCCCAGTAAACCATCATAAAAAATTGCAGACGAGAAAGCTGTTGATATATGATGCTATCAGTAAGCGAATTCCTGCCATGAGAAAGACGACAAAGTGAATCAATCATTCTCACCAGCTATGGATGGGTGCATACGAAATTGCATAGACAAGAGCATGGACCCTGAGAATTGTTTTCGGTATGAGAGAGAATTGCTGCCGCTGCTTTGAACACTAGAAACTGCCTGTCTCGTTGGCTTGCACTCTATAAACCTTGTTGCGATAGGAGTTTTGTCTTTCTGAGCCGTCACGGTTACTGGATGAAGCTCGGATATAGTCGACAGTCTTGCCATGAGAGAAATGGAGAGTGGAGAAGTACCAGTTGAGGAGGCGTCACTTCGCACTGTTGGAGGTAACTATTGTAAACGGATTGTAAACAATTAGTGAGAATACACAGTACAAGTCTAGAAAAAGAAGAACAAGGCTGAAAACCACCCTTACCTGACAAGGATCACCCAGCATTACAAGAGAACGGCAGCTATTCGTTGAAACAATTGGTATCAGACTTGCTGGCTCCACGGACTGACAAGCTTCATCAATAATGACAAATGGAATTGATAGCGGAGGCAAGTTGTCTGGTGCCCATTCACGAACTACTCCAAATTGGGAAGTTGTTTCCTCATCTTTCCTTGACGCTGTCTTGTCGTCCTCGTCTTCGGCATAAATACCACACGCAGCGAGCAATTGCGGATCAGCAGCACCAATGGAAGTCGATACAATGACATCTGCCTCTCGCAAGGCTTTAGTGGCAGCTATGTTGCATGCCTTGAGAAAGAAGGGGCTATGTTACTAACACTAACATTGAAGTTGTTTCTATCTCGAGCTTGAGCGAGGTGAACTCACCTGAATAGATGCTTTAACAGCAGCAGTCGCCTCATCTCTCTTGGCCCTTTGAGCCAATAAACTACCTTTGTTTTGTCTCTTACTATCATTGGCAGAGCTTTTGACTTTGGCGGTGATTCTAGCTGCATCCTCCAGTGCCTTTTGCGCCATGGAATCTTTTTGTATAGCTGCATCCAACGTATGAGCCCAGAGAGATTCCGAAATACCAGAAGGTTTGCCAACTCGGACTACTTTTAATCCAAGGGAAAGAAACTTCTCGGCTAGATTGTCGGCACCAACATTGGAAAAGGCCGTTGCTAGGACTTTGCAATGAGGTGATATATTTCGACATTGATGGACAAATCCAAATGCAATGGATCCGGCGGTTGTAGTCTTGCCAGTGCCTTAAGACAGCACATCATATCAATATATTCTGTTGGTAAATATGCAAAAAAAGAGCAGAAATATTATGATAATTGAATTACATACCTGGAGGACCTTGAATCATTGTCATTCTTCTTGTCAACGCCGCCCGGATAGCTGTAAGCTGAGGCTCGTTGTACTTAGGAAAGAGTTGTTGAGGGTTCGCTTCTATATAGGTCATAACCTGCTTCGTCAACTCCGCCGAACTCGGAAGAGGAGGCTTGGCTAGCTTCTTTGGTAAATCACCTATGCTAACACCATCTGACTCATTCTCTTTCATATTCATTTTTTCATCCTCACTAGTAAACGTAGACAATATCACTTCCTTCAACAAATTATCCATTTGAAATCCACCAACACGTTTATCAGCGGCATTATTCATTGTTTTCTCCGGAACACTAGTAAGCATACCCAAGGCAGCCACCATTCGTTGAAATGGCACATCGGAAAAGAATCGATCCACCCGAACCCGTAACCTGGCATCGCCTTTACCCTCCTCACCAATATTATTCGAGGCAGGTCCAAAGGCACGTGTATATTGTCCCGATGCCACGGCCACATCCAAGTAACTCGGTCCGACGTTCAATACACGTGCCTCGCATAGAATAGCGTCGGGATTGGTGGGTAACGATGACGCCGTTAAAAAATCTCCAGTCCCGGCCGGTTGTAATGTCAGTACTATAACGTCGTTACGTGAAAATTTATGATTGGCGGGAAGAGGCGACACCATACTATTACTATTAGTATCATCATCATTGCGAGTATTGGTATTGGTATCATGAAAGAACGTAGTAGTGGCATCATGTGATTTTTGCAACCGATAGACTTCATCATTGAATAGATTCCCCCGTCTCGTGGGATGAATGTCGAATAAAGCATGTCCCGATTTTTCGAGATTGAATGGATCGAGTAGGGATGATTCGAGACGGTTGATGACTTCTGCTTCCTGTGAATTAAGGTCATTAAGTTTTTGAAGCAAAATGATATAGATAGATGAGTGAGCTTGATGTTTACAAAGTATTGACCATATTATTTTCATTTCCTGTCCTATGAACTTCTCTCTTGGGTCCAAACCCAGCTTTGAAAAAGAATGCAACAAACATACCCATATACAACATCAAAATCATTGACAGAGTCAAAACATTAAATTGAAAACGTGTCTCTCTCACTCTCTGTGCGAGAATGCAACATGTGTCTATTTAACCTTAGCCTAAAACGTAACATAACACCCCTCTTTAATCCGCTTTTTTACAACCAAACCAAAAACTCGATTAAATCCAAAACCAATCTCAAAGAGAAAATCAAACCATTTCTTCAAACTGCTCTAATCAATATGCTTTCAACACTAATATTCATAAATAACACAAACAAACAAACAAGCAACTGCGTGCGTATGTGCATGCAAGTAAAACTCACCTCCATACGATATTCCCTTTGAATCAATTCCAAAAAAGTGGTATGATACCCCAACAACGAATTGTACAGATTGTATCGTTTCCGCGCTCTTCCCCTCCCCCCTCCGCCCTTCACATTATTAGTATTGATGTCATTCGATCGTAATTCAATTTTTTTATCCTTCCATTCGTTTTTGGTAAATGTCGTCGATGACAAAATCTGCCTTGTAGTAGAAATAGTTGAATAAGAAGAATAATCATTATTATTGACATCTTGCTCCAATAGACCGCGCTGTTTGCGAGCCGTGTGTTTATCCGATGCCTTTTGTTTGCGCATTGTAATCACGGCATTGCTATTGCAATTGTTAGGACGACGATGATGATGAGGATGATGACTATTATGGCAGGATGGAACAGTTTGACCGTGAAAAGAGGAGGAGAGAGAGGTGACCACCGCCGCATAATGCGACATTAGAAGACAGTAGTGCGACAATGACAGCATGAGCAGCGTTGTTGATGTCATGACGCTGCTGATTCGATAGACCGTCATCATGGTTGTGTGTTGATTGAAGCAATTGAAGAGGCGACGGTGGAGAAATGAATGAAGGGATGGCATGAGGATCATTGTTTCATCTCCATGGCAAAATCATTGCGAGTTGCGAGCCAGCTGGCGTTTTTGTTCGAAAAGAAGATTCGTTATCTTACCTTTCAGTTTTATTGTGTAAAATATGTTGTTGTGTATTGTTTGTAAATCTTTAAAGGTAATTGTGGATGACGGAACAACACGAATGTCTTGGGATATCTACTATGGTACTACCCTTTGTAACTTAGATTAATTTGCTGTGAAAAGTTAGATAGGTAGTACACCATAAGAAGTGGTCTTGACAAAACAATTGTTACGGCCACACAACATGTTCATGCAGAGGTTTGGTTTTCGTGATGGATAAGAATATCAATAGATGATAAACCAACTTTTTCTCCAGCAGTCTTTTTCGTATTACCTGTTCTGTTTTTAATCAAAAGTGTAAACAGGAGGGGGGATGTCCTAGTTAATTTCACTATTAACTAACACTCTGGTACCAGTCTCGACCGACAAAGGGGTATGAAATGTGTACTATAGTACCAAACCCCCCAAAACAGGCATTCGACTGACCGACCAGCTCCGTCCTCTAAAGGTACTATAGTACCATATCATATGTCGGTGCATAGCAGATTCAGCACTAAACGACCAAGTGCCCACATATCCAACCAAATCTGCCCACATATTTTTTACAAATTAGTGTTTTTACATACAAGAACCATGGTACCCTTGACCGACCGACAGTGGGGCTG